>CAUYLG010005021.1:0-115786 GCA_963573385.1 Cacajao melanocephalus | reverse complement strand
AAAAAAAATAATATTAATTTTCATTTTCCACACGCACCCTGTTGTTTACCTGGGTTCTAAAATCCTGTGCTTTTTTTAAACCCCCATTTTTGATATCTCACCAAAAACCTTTTTTTTTTTTTTTTTTTTTTTTTTTGTCATTTGCTTTACCAAGGTGTGGCTTGACATCACAAACTGCTGTTAGAAGATAATTACCATTTGTATCTGTTAATATATGTGAATTATGATGGTCTCAATTCTATGCAATCTGAACAAAATACAGCAATCAGTTGGAGGCAGGAGTTAATGTCTGTGGTGACTGTGCTTATCAAGACAGCTTCATTATTCATTAATTTACTTTATAGTACATATAAGTATATGTAGAAATTTGAATGCTCACAAGTTTATACTAATAAAAACTTCTTCAAAATGTTTTATGTATTTCAACTGCATGTCTATTATTGCAATCTGGCTTGCCTTTTTAAACAGGTTTTTTTCTGAAGAGCAAAAGCTTTTAATTTTGAAAAATTTTATTTACTTATTTTAGAATTTCAGGGTTTTACTTGAAATTCTAACAAGTTAGAACAGAGGCATTGCAATTTAGTAGAAAGAAAATAGGTTTGGAACAACAGAGACCAGAGTTTAAATGACAGCTCTACCCACAAGTAGCTTGGTCAAATTATCTGTTTCTGAGCCCAGTTTGTCTATCTGTAAAATGGGGATAATAATGCCTGCTTCACAGGTGAGTTGCAATGAAGTATTATATGCAAACACCTGGTATATGCATACCTGATGTATATGAAGAAATGGTTGACGTTAGTAAAAGTGGGGGCAAAATGTAGGTCTTGGAGTCTGGTAAAAATTTTGATGGACCTGATGAACATTGAAATAGATTAAAGTGTGAGCAAGGAAGTTTGCTTATTTTACACATGGCTTGCCTGTGGTGGTGTGCCTTCTCTGTCCACAGATCCTTAATAGCAACTTAACATACATTTGTAGAAGCTCAGGGTGAAGACCACTATGTCACCAAGCAATGTTCTGGTGGAAAGGTCTGAAATTGAATGGATAGTGCCAACTTTAAATAATTTTACATAGGCAATTTGAAAGCCCTCATCTCTTGGAAGCTTTTGGTAAATGAGGGGCTTGCAGTGTAGGGTATTCTTTTCCACATAATCCAGGAGGCACTGGCATTGACTGCACTTGGACATTGTTTTGCTTGCTCCTCTGACTGTTGCTTTACTTCTGTGAGTCCCTTCCCTTTATTCCCATTTGGCACCGGCATGTCAGTGAAGTCACCCTTGTGAACACCATAAATGCATGCTGGTCATCAGTGTTTGCCTTTCAGCTGCTCATTCTTCACAGCCCCAGTGCCATTGGAGGTGGGTGCTTGGTGAGACAATGCAATGAACAGGCTTTGAGAGGCAGGAGCCCCACATCTGTCATTTGTCCATGAACTCGAACCAGTTCACAGATTTCATTTTCTGCTTAATAAAATGCCTAACATACTCAAGGGGCTACCATAGGAAACTGTATGAAAAGTAGCATGGGAAATGTGCTTTGTAAATTGTGAAGTGCTATATAAATCTTTGGGGTTGCTGTAATAGGATACATCTGACTGCCCTTTTGTTCCGTTTCCTCCTGCCACCAGAACCACAAGAAGTTAAGTCCCATCTAAATTACCTGACTTGAATAAAATTAGAATGAGGGTGGTGATGACAACAAACACAATAAAAAAACTAGAATCTTAGACCCTTGGAGTTGGACAGGACCCCAGTGGTCATCTATTTAAACATCTATGGAAAAAAGTAAGCACAGATCTCAAAGCCTCAGGGAAGGGAAAACCAGGCTTCCTATCAACACTGTATCTGTATCAGAGATGCACATATTTTATAGTTTATAGTTGAGGGACTCTAGCTAAAAGACTTGCAGATGAGTTGAAGCACAAGAGATTCTGGAAATGATTAGACTATTTTGGCCTCTGATAAGTTAACAGAAAGCAAATGAAGAATCATTTCAAGGTAAGGTGACAAATCTATTTTTTTATTTTGAATAGAAGTATGGCTGATACTTTATTATTTAAGATGAACAGTATTTAAAGTTTTCCAGCACTGATGCAAATAAAAAAGTTAAAAAGTCCTGAATGGATGAGACAAACTGAATTTTACTGATTTGTTTTTTGGTTACTTGTCATTTTATTTAGTTATTTGACTGGTTTATTGCATTTTGCTGATTCATACACTGGTTTATTAACTATCAAATTGCTATGCCTATAAATGTAGCATATAATTGATGAATAGCTAAATAAAATGTGGTATATCCATAAATGGAATATTATTTAGCCATAAAAAGGAATGAAGTATGGATACATACTACAACATGAATGAGGTTTTAAAACTTTATGCCAAGTAAGAGCAGTCACAGAGAGCCATATATTGTATGATTCAATTTATAGGAAGTATCTAGAATAGGTAAACCACAGAAACAGAAAAATCAGTGATTGCCAGGGACTCGAGGGAGAGGAGATCAGGAATGACTGCTGAGAGATATGGGGTTCCCTTTTGGAGTGATGAAAATGTTCTAAAATTGGGTAATAGTGATAGTGTAGTCAAACTATTGAATTTTTACTTTTTTTTTTGACATTTTCTATTATATTTATGTTTAGAAAACCTTCCCCAATTTTTTGATTCTATATTGACCCACTTTCAAAGGTTTTTATGGTGTGTGAGAGTCTGTGTGTGTGTGTGTGTGTGTGTGTGTGTGGTGTAAGGGAAGGATCTAATTCTTGTTTACTTATCAGTCCCCAGTCCCACATGTTTATCCGGCTGCATTGACTGAGTCTTTTCCCACTGATTGTGATGATATCTTAATTATATACGAAATTCCTTTATACAACAGGCGTGTTTTTAGGCTATTTATTCCATTCCATTGACCTGCCTTCTGAGTTTTGCTACAGTTTCTTTGCAGTTTAATTGCTAAAGCTTTATAGTATTTTTTTTTTTTAATCACCGAGGTCTTCTTTCATTACTCATGTACTTGTTTTTTTGTTCTTCCCAAAATGCAATGGTCAGTTCTTTTTTTATGGTTTTAAACTTAAAATATTAGATCCCATGCTAATTAATCAATTAAATTGGCAAATAAAAATTGTATATATTTACATATACAACATATTTTAAAATATGTATATATTGTAGAGTGGCTAAATTGAGCTAATATATGTATTACCTCAAATATTTCACATTTTTTGTGACAAGAACACTCCAAATCTACTCTTCTATTGATTTTCAAGTATACAAGACATTGTTATTAACCATAGTCACCATGTACAATAGATCTCTTGAACTTCTTTTCCTTGTTCAATTGAAATTTTGTGTCTATTGACTAATATCTCCTCACTTCCTCTCTCTCCATCCCCCAGAAACTATCATTCTACTCTCTGCTTCTCTGAATTAAACTTTTTAAAGTTCCACATGTGAGATAATGCAGTATTTGACTCTCTGTACCTGGCTTATTTTACTTAACATAATGTTCTCTAGGTTCATTCCTGTTGTTGAAAATCACAGAAATTCCTTCTTTTTTTTTTTCCAATCTGAATAGTTTCTTTATCCATTCATCTGTTGATTAGGTTGATTCAGTTAGGTTAATCAACACTAAGGTTGATTCCATATCTTGTCTATTGTGATAGTGCTGAGGGTACATAAAGTACAGGTATCTCTTCAACATACTGATTTTACTGATTTTATTCCCTTTGGCTATGTTACCAAAGCACCAGGGGTTTGGTCTAGGTCCCTTTGCCCAACACACAGAAAGCAAACACGGAGACTATAATTATTGCAAGGATAGGAGGCTTTATTTGGGTGCTGCAGCCAAGGAGGTGTGAGGTCAGTTTTAAATCCATCTTCTTAACTGACTAAAATTAGGGTTTTATATAGCAGGGGAGAAATGTACCTGTATGTGGGAAAATAGGAATTAGGGAGGGACAAGCAAGAAGAGATGGCCAACAGAAAGCATGTGGTCAGACGGGCAATCATCACAGGTGAAGGATTTGGCATCTCATTGTCCAGATGCAGTGGTCTGGTGTGTTTCAGTTCCTTGACACTGTCTGGGAGTCCCGTCCCGATGGTTGGCTTCCTGAGAAAGAAACTCAGATAAGACAAATGTAACTTTCTCAAGTTTTAAGACAGGGAGAGCCAATTTCTGTGTTTATTCAAAAAGAAACCATAAATGTGAGTTCTGTGGAACAATTGGGCTATGTACCCAATGAGATATATATACCCAACGAGATTGCTGGATCACACAGCAGTTTCATTTTTAACTTTTTGAGACTCTATACTGTTTTTCATAATGGCTGTATTAATTTACATTCCCACTAAGAGTGTACAAGGGTTTTCTTTTCTCCACATCCTTCCTAATGCTTGTTATTTTTTGACTTTCTGATAATTGCCATTCTAACAGGTATGAGGTGGTATTTCATTGTGATTTTGATTTGCATGTCCCTGACGATTAGTGATGGTGAGCACCTTTTCATGTGCTTGTTGGTCATTTACATGTCTTCTTGGAAAAAGTTTATTCAAGTCCTTAGCTTGTTCTCTAGTCAAGTTGTTTGTTTGTTGCACGGAGTTGTATGAGTTTCTTATATATTTTGGGGATCAACCCCTTATAAGATGTATGGTTTATAAATATTTTCTTCTACTCTGCATGTCTCTTCACTGTGTTGGTAGTTTCCTTTGCTGTGCAGAAGCTTTTTAGTTTGATTTAATACTGTTGCCAAACGCCAACGGTTCAGAGTAGATCTGGTTGCTCGCTGCACAAAAGGCCAATCATTGAGACAATGAGTATTGCTAGGGAAGAAAGGCCTTATTGCAGGTAACATCAGCTGAGAGATGAAAGACAAGTCTCAAATCCATCTCTCTAACTCACTAAAGTTAGGGATTAATATAGGAGTTGGTCAACAGGCAGCTGGTGGTGGGATGAGGGGTCTGGTGCTGTATTGTAACCACATGCAGTGATCCATAAAGTTTTCATTCCTTTATACTACTGGGAGAAAAATTGGGCTGGTTTCAATCTCATTTGTCTATTATTTATTTGTTTATTTATTATTTGTTATTTCTCTGTTTATTATTCTCAAGTATTCACATTTTTATTAACACAATTGATGATTTTTGCTTTATTGTGAAATAATCCATTATATCAGTATTTATAAACTTAATAACAAAAAATAATTCTTTGTAATGTATCTGTTATATTCTCTTTCTTCTCATTTTGAATTTTTTTGTTCCTTCCTTTTATCTCTGTTTTCTCTATTAAGTTTGTCAGGTCTTTGTCTAGTTTTTCCAAAGAGCCAGCTGTTGTTTGTATTTATCATATGAACTCTTTTCTGTTTTCTAGTCCTGTTATGGTAGGGATTAAGGATAAAGACTGTGGACTCAGACAAACCTGGATTAATTCCTGACTTTGCCATTTGCTAGCTGTGTGATCTTGGACAAATTACCCAATATCTCAAAAATCTTAATTTCTTTATTTGCAAGCTATAATGATACCCATCTCTCAGGAATAATGTGGGGATTCAATAAGATAACTATGTAAGTCACTTGATTCAGCACCTGGCTCATGGTAGGTGCTCAAACATCATCATCATCATTGTCATTATCATTTTATTTTCAATTTATTTATTTTATCAATTCTCATATTTATCAGTTTATCAAATTTTTCATTTATTTTCCTAGGTGACTTAATAATTCATTAAAAGTATGAATTTACTTCTGGTTGGAATTTTGGCACTCTCTCACAACTTTTATTAGTATTCATAATCATATTATTTCTTCATAATATTATTTAAAATATACTCTGTTATTGAGGATTTGATTTCCTTTGTAACTTAGAGAAATGTTTTTTTAAAAGATTCTAAGCTATTGGTTTTACTTATTTATTAGTTTGTCTCAATACGTGATAATAATTTTTGGGTTGATCATATTGCGGTTGGAAATTTGTGGCCTTTAGAATTTCTGCTTTGGAGAATTAATTGCTACTTTATGGTCTAATATATGAGCATTGCTTACTAAATATTGCTATTATATGATCTATAACAGCGTTTATGACCATTCTTCCTTTATTGTACATTATACTTTTTAACAATATATAATAAAATTTTGGGCCTGCTTATTGCTTTTTGCCTTGACTCCTGGTTTTTAAGCTTTTTTTTGCTTATATGGATCAGACACATGCGTGGTGGTGTGGGCCTGTAATCCCAGCTACTTGGGAGGCTGAGGCAGGAGAATTGCTTGAACCCAGGAGGTGGGGGTTGCAGTGAGATCATGCCACCGTGATAAATTTAACAGAATTTAATTGAGCAAAGAATAATTCACGAATCAGGTAGTTCCTGCTACTCCGATCCAGAACAGGTTCAGAAAATCTCTAGCACTGCCTCATGGTAGAGGATTTATGAGCAGAACAGGGAAAGTGATGTACAGAAAAGGGAAGTAAGGTACAGAAACAGTGGGATCGGTCTCAGCTCAGCGTTTGCCTTACTTGAACACTGGCTGCCTGTGATTGGCCAAAACTCAATGATGGATACAAGAGTAGGTTAGTCTGTTTACACATCCAGTTAGGTTACAGTTCACTATGTACTAAAAAACATTCAGGCTGAACTTAAAATACATAAGGAGGCAGCTTTAGGCTAAACTTAACACTTATCTATTCTCTTAAGTCATTTTTATCTTTATTCGTTTCCTCTAGATACCAGAGAAGTTTCTCATGGTCTCCTACTTTACCTGCAGTGTCATTTCTGTTTGAAAGAGCTTCAAATGCAGATCTTAATCCCATCATCATTGTATTTTGGTTTCGCTTAAATTCTTTTTTATCTTAACACATTTTCATTTTCCTCTCATCTTGCTATCTTTTTCTCATGATCTATTCTTTTGCTATGGGCATCTGCTTCTGTTCCATAGAGGCCATTACTTCTCGAATTCTGTTGAAGATTGAAATAATTTTCCAAAATAAAAAAAATTCCTCTGATAAATCATTTTCAGAAGTCTGTGTTCCCTCTGAGTCTTTGAGATGATTTCTTCTATCTCTATTTCTATGTCATTTACCAAAATGCATTTGTTAATTGTTCTTCTTGTCACTCTTAACTAAGGAGATCCATCCAGACTGGTGTTTCCAGCAGGTCCTACTCTCTGTCCACTGAATACTGGTTCAATTCTCTCTATAGAGCTACATCTAGAGGGTAGGCTGTGGATGAGACCCAGAGCCACTGGCTCAATTTCTGCTGTTCGACTTGCTTTCTTTCCTTAAATATTGACCCAAGATTAGCTTTTGTCTTATGTTCATTTCGTTCCTTCTGACATGAAAGCCTGTGATATTCAGCATGTGTGGTTGTCAGGGATTTTTTTGTTGTTGTTCTCTTTTCCCTTATGTTGTGCTGTCTTCAGTGGAACACCTTCCTGACTATCATGAGGCCCCTTTAAAACCTGCCTTCCCATTCTCTTGCTGACCAATTCTATTTTAAGTAGCTACTCTGTTTTTATGAAAAAAGTACCGATGAGAGATTGGATGTGGAAGGAAAATAACATTTCAGCTTAAAAAGGAGCACTTACATAGTAGAAGAATGGCTGGCTGATTTAATGAGCCAGGTGGCAGACAGTGGGGAAGAGATAATGGTTCTTTACAACTTCGGACAGGTGGGCTTTCGCTAGGGCTGGTGGCAAGCACAGGTGGGCCACTAATTGCCTTTAAAAATCCAGGTCCATTGATCTTATAGTTAGTGGTAAGGTTGATTGGCAATCTTAATTTTTGGTGGCAACATAAATGTTTGTGTGTGTGTGTGTGTGTGTGTGTGTGTGTGTGTGTGTGTGTGTGTATTTTAGTGGAAAAGGCTATATCAGGGCCATTAGCCAGATGCCATTTTAAACTGGAACTCTTTAGGGTCTTTTTACTTAAAAAATTAATTACCAGGTTGCTTTTATCTACCAACTCATGTGGCATATGTGAGCTATAAGGAAGTGAAGACCTAAAAGATGCCCAGTGGAATGAAGAGAGAAGACAGATTTGGGAATTGTGCTTTGTCTCTCACCTCTTTACCTCCCAGTCACTCATCCACTGTTCCCTGGTGCCCCAGAACTCTTTGTTCTCGCTCCTTGATTCTCCTTTTTTTTTTTCTCCCAAGCCTAGATCTCTGGATTAAGCTTTACTTTATTTCTACTTTCTCATGCCTTCCTGATATAGGTATTGCATTCATTTCTTTGCTGCCTCTCCAACAACTCCAGTTTTACTGATCAGGTTCTCTTGAGGCCATGATGATCAGGTACTCAATCTTTGCAGAAATGATATATGCTGGGATGGATTTACCCTTTCCTTTCACCTTTTGTAGAGGACCAGTGTCAGCTCATGTCTCATTTAGGCGGCAATTACATGCAACAGATGGAGGAATGGCTGCATCATCCCTAACAGCTTGTAGATTCGAGACTGACCCTGCTTTTCTGTACAGGTCTAGCATGTTGCATGGAAAGAGGATTTAGGACTGGGCATCCTGCCTGTCCCACAGGCACAATCCACAGCTGCTGCGATTTCCAGCTTGCTGGCATGGCCTAAGATCCCACTTTGTGTGACGCTGAGAGAGGAAGCCAAGAAAAGGTTTCCACTTGTTGCATGTAAGGTCAGGATGGGTAATCTAGCAACACAGATTTCAAATAGTTTTGTCTTATTGGTTAAACTGACACATTGATGTAATTGTGCAAGTCAGGCAGATATGTAAAAAGACCTTTAAAACAACAAAAATTCAAATCTTTGATGTGAAGGCACAGGTCACCATTAAAATTCCCTTTATGATCCTGATGTTGAGGGTTTAAGTTATTGTCATATTTCATGTGTTAAGGGTTTAATGTACTGGGCCCATAGATAAATCCTATATTCAATCTCTCTTCTTTTACATTTCCATATTTTTTACAGCTGTTGCCAACATGAATATCCTCTATAAAAGTAGAGTAATTTCAAGATGTATCATAAAGGCTGTATACTTCACCTGTACTTTATTGAGTTGTTTTGTTATACTAGGTAAAAAATACGCTTGTACATTTCCTGTTTTCACTGGAGCAATGTGTGTGATCATATCAGAATATCAAATCATTTTTCTGAACAATCTTTTGCCTTTCATTGTCTTAAAAGGATAAGGGCACTACATTGAAACTATTTTAACCATGTTATTACTTAATACTTTTTTTTCAAGTATCATTAAGCCTAGATAAAGTGGTTCATGCCTCTAATCCCAGCACTTTGAGAGGCTGAGGTGGAAGAATTGCTTGAGTCCAGGAGTTCAAGACCAGCCTGGGCAACATAATGAGAGCCCCCCCACCATCTCTACAAAAAATAAAAATAAGAAAATTAGTCATGTGGTGGTGGTGTGCACTTGTAGTCCCTGCTGTTTGGGAGGCTGAAATGGGAGAATTGCTTGAACCAAGAGTTCAAGTCAGCAGTGAGCCATGATTGTGCCACTGCACTCCAGCCTGGGTGACAGAGCGATATCCTGTCTCAAAAAAAATGTATCATAAATAGAAACATTGTAAACTATGCTTACACAACAGCAAATATACAAATCTTCATATATAGTAAGGTGTCTAAATAATACCAAATATTTAGATTTGTGATTCATTTTTACATGCTCCAGTGCCTTGCATGTAGACGTCTTAAATAATTATTTGGTGAACGAGTAAATATTTGGTGTATTGCTGATATAACTTAGATTGCCTCTGCAATCTGAAACCATCTGATACTTGATATTAGATTACATGAGACTGAAAAGGTAAGAATGATCATATTTGTGGTTTGCAGGTAGAGGAACAAATTTAGTTCATAAGAAGTCAGAAAATCAAATCATGCAATTTAGTCTGGTACCAGCTTTTCATGAAAGTGATAGTTTCGCCTAGTCATAGACCGGGAACCTGTTCTGTGCTTGTGCCAGGCCCCTCTGTGTATAGACTGGAGGAGGCTTTTGTTCCTAAGGGAGACGCTTATGCATGATCTCTGGGGTATATGGTATTTTCTGGTTCTGCTATGATTTGTTTATGATCTGTTATGATTCTCTTCTGCTTATGGATATAACCAATCATGCTAGCATAGTTGATTGTTGGACTATGTATGTATGTATGTATGTTTTTAGAAACAAGGGCTTGCTCTGTCACCCAGGCTGGAGAGCAGTGGTGCTGTCATAGCTCGTTGCAGCCTCAAGCTCCTTGGTTTAAGTAGTCCTCCTGCCTCAGCCTTCTGAGTAGTTGGGGTTGTAGACACAGCACTCAGATTATTATTTTTTTATTTTATTTTTTGTAGAAATTGGGTCTCACTTTGTTGCCCAGGCTAGTCTCCAACTCCTGGCTTCAAGTAATCCTCCTGCCTTGGCCTCCCAAAGTTCTGGAATTCTAGGCATGAGCCATTGTGCCCAGCCTCAGTTGACTATTTAAAACTACATGTTACTTTTTTTAAAAAACAAAACAATAGGCTGGCTGGTAGGTATTTTACATTTTAATTGGGTTGCTCTGGTGTTAAAGAAATATTTCCTTAAACACCGAGATGCCTGGAATACAACAGTAGGAGGCCAAGATGTTGTGAATCCCCTGAACATAAACTAGTTGTTGGAAATTCGGAGGATTCGAAAGATCCTTTTCCTCCTTCCAAGCCCAAAAGATGCATGTCTGATTTCCTTTTAGCCAGAAAAGGGAGAAAATGAAGTGTTTGTGTGATAAGGACAACATAATTCTCAAATCATTTACTGAGTACCAATAAATGATACCTTTGTATAATACCTTAAAAGTGTTATTTCATCTTTATAGCAACAGAAAGTTGGCAGGGAATGTTGCTTTTCTAATTTTATGGGTGAAAAATTTGAGGCTTGAGCATTTAACTGACTGTCTTAAAGTCACAGGGCTACTAATTAGTAGAGGTGGGACCAGATTTCAGGTTTTTTCATTTCTGGCACTATAGCCCTTCCTTTGCTCCAATGTAATATTACTACTATTAATAAAATATGTGGCCAGGTGCAGTGGCTCAGTAATCCCAGCACTTTGGGAGGCTGAGGCAGATGGATCATTTGAGCCCAGGAGTTGGAGATGAGTGTGAGCAACATGGTGAAACCCTATCTCTACAAAAAATACAAAAATTAGCCTGGTGTAGTGGTGCATGCCTTTAGTCCCAGCTACTTAGGAAGTTAAAGCAGGAGGATCACTTGAGCTGGTAGGTCAAGGCCACAGTGAGTGTGATTGCACTACTGCACTCCAACTCTGGAGACTGAACAAGACCGCATCTCAAAAAAAAAAAAAAAAAAAAGGCTACCACCAAGATGGCCAAATAGGAATGGCTCCGGAGCACAGTTCCCAGGGAGAGATGCAGAAGGCGAGTGATCTCCACATTTCCAACTGACGTACAAGGTTCATTTCAGTGGGACTGGTTGGACAGTGGGTGTAGCCCAAGGAGGGTGAACTGAGGCAGGATGGGGCGCTGCCCCACCTGGGAAATGCAACTGGCCTGAAGATTGGGGACTTTACCCCCTTGGCACTCCGGTTCAGATACTGCAATTTTCCCATGGCCTTTGAACCCACAGTCCAGGAGAACAATGCCAGGCTGAAAAGCGCCATGAGTTACCAACTTAAAGGGATGGAAGAAGATTTACCAAGCAGATGGAGAGCAAAAAAAGGCAGGGGTTGTAATCCTAGTCTCTGATAAAGTAGACTTTAAACCAACAAAGATCAAAAGAGACAAAGAAGGGCATTACATAATGGTAAAAGGATCAATGCAACGAGAAGAGCTAACTATCATATTCATATATATATATATATATATATATATATATATATACACACACACACCCAATAAAGGAGGACCCAGATACATAAAGCAAGTTCTTAATGACCTACAGAGAGACTTAGACTCCCACACAATAATAGTCGGAGACTTTAATACTCCACTGTCAATATTAGATCAACAAGACAGAAAATCAACATGGATATCCAGGACTTGAACACAGATATAGACCAAACAAATCTAATAAACTTCTACAGAACTCTCCACCCCAAATCCACAGAATATACATTCTTCTCAGCACCACATCACACTTACTCTAGAATTGACCACATAATTGGAAGTAAATCACTCCTCAGCAAATGCAAAAGAATAGAAATCATAACAAACAGCCTCTTAGACCACAGTGCAATCAAATTAGAACTCAGGATTAAGAAACTCACTCAAAACCACACAACTACATGGAAACTGAACAACTTACTCCTGAATGACAACTGGATTAAACGATGAAATGAAGGCAGAAATAAAGATGTTCTTTGAAACCAATGAGAATGAAGACACAACGTACCAGAATCTCTGGGACACATTTAAAGCAGAGTCTAGAGGGAAATTTATAGCAATAAATGCCCACATGAGAAGCGAGGAGAGATCTAGAATCAACACCCTATCGTCAAAATTGAAGGAGCTAGAGGAGCAAGATCAAACAAACTCAAAATGTAGCAGAAGACAAGAAATAACTAAGATCAGAGCAGAACTGAAGGAGATAGAGACACAAAAAACTCTCCAAGAAATCAATAAATCCAGGAGCTGGTTTTTTGAAAAGATCAACAAAATAGACCACTAGCCAGACTAATAAAAAAGAAAAGAGAGAAGAATTGAATAGATGCAGTAAAAAATGATAAAGGGGATATCACCACCGATTCCACAGAAATACAAACTACCATCAGAGATAACTACAAACAACTCTATGTATACAAACCAGTAAATCCAGAAGAAATGGATAAATTCCTGGACACTTGCACACTCCCAAGACTAAACCAGGAAGAAGTTGAAACCCTGAATAGACCAATAACAATGTCTGAAGTTGAGGCAGCAATTAATAGCCTACCAACTGAAAAAAGTCCAGGTCCAGACAGGTTCCAGCTGAATTCTACCAGACGTACAAAGAGGAGCTGGTACCATTCCTTCTGAAACTATTCCAAACCATGTCAAAAGAAGGAATCCTCCCTAACTCATTTTTTTTTTAAAGAAAGAAAAAGAGAGAAAAGAAAGAAAGAGTGAAAGAAAGAAAAAAAAAAAGAATGTAAGAGAGAAAGAAAGAAGAAGAGAAAGAGGGAGAGAGAACAGGATTCTTGTTCTACTGCCCAGGCTAGAATGCAGTCTAAAAATGGGTATTAAAAACCTCTTTTATGCCAACAATTGTGCTTAACAGTGGAGACAGGAAGGAATAAGGGATACCCATCTCACATGCAAGGATACACAAAGACTCAAAACAGAGGGATGGAGGAAGACATACCAACCAAATGGAGAGAAAGGAAAAATAAACAGAAGCTGCAATTTTCGTCTCTGATAAAACAGACTTTAAAGCAACAAAGACCCTAAGAAACAAAGAGGGACATTACATGGTGGTGAAAGGATCAATACAACAAGAAGAGCTAATGATCCTAAATATATATGCACCTAATACAGGAACACTCAGATACATAAGGCAGGTTCTCCCTAACTCATTTTATGAGACCAACATCATTCTGATACCAAAACCTGGCAGAGCCACAACTAAAAAAAAAAATAACAAAACTTCAGGCCAATATCCATGATGAACACTGATGCAAAAATCTTCAATAAAATACTGGTAAACTGAATGCAACAGCACATCAAAAAGCTTATCCATCACGATCAAGTAGGCTTCATCCTGGGGATGCAAGGCTGGTTCAACATACACAAATCTACAAACATAATCCACCACATAAACAGAACCAAAGACAAAAACCACATGATTATCTCAATAGATGCAGAGAAGGCCTTTGACAAAATTCAACAGCCGTTTATGCTAAAAATCCTCAATAAACTAGGTATCGATGGAAAGTATCTCAAAATAATAAAAGCTATCTATGACAAACCTACAGCCAATATCATTCTGAATGGGCAAAAACTGGAAGCATTCCCTTTGAAAACTGGCACTAGACAAGGATGCCCTCTCTCATCACTCCTGTTCATTATAGTACTGGAGTTCTAGCCAGAGCAGTCAGGGAAGAAAAAGAAATAAAAGATATTCAATTAGAAAAAGAGGAAGTCAAATTGTCTCTATTTGCAGACGACATGATTGTATATTTAGAAGACCCCGTCGTCTCAGCCCACAGTCTCCTTAAGCTGATAAGCAACTTCAGCAAAGTCTCAGGATACAAAATCAATGTGCAGAAATCACAAGCATTTCTATACACCAATAACAGACAGAGAGCCAAATCATGAGCTAACTCCCATTTACAATTGCTACAAAGAGAATAAAATACCTAGGAATACAACTAACAAAGGATATAGAGGACCTCTTCAAGGAGAACTACAAACCACTGCTCAAGGAAATAAGAGAGGAAACAAACAGATGGAAAAACATTCCATGCTCATGGTTAGGAGGAATCAATATCATGAAAATGGTGATACTGCCCAAAGTAATTTATAGATTCCATGCTATCCCCATCAAGCTACCATTGACCTTCTTCACAGAACTGGAAAAAAACACTTTAAACTTCATATGGAACCAAAAGAGAGCCTGCATAGCCAAGACAATCCTAAGCAAAAAGAACAAAGCTGGAGACATCACGCTACCTGACTTCAAACTATACTACAGGGCTACAGTAATCAAAACAGCATGGTACTGGTACCAAAACAGAGATATAGACCAGTGGAACAGACCAGAGGACTTGGAATCAACACCACACATCTACAACCATCTGATCTTTGACAAACCTGACAAAAATGAGCATTGGGGAAAGGATTTCCTGTTTAATAAATGGTATTGGGAAAACTGGCTAGCCATGTGCAGAAAGCTGAAAGTGGACCCCTTCCTTACACCTTACAATAAAATAAACTCCAGATGTATTAAAGATTTAAACATAAGACCTAACACCATAAAACCCTAGAAGAAAACCTAGGCAATACTATTTAGAACATAGGCACAGGCAAGGACTTCATGACTAAAACACCAAAAGCATTGGCAACAAAAGCCAAAACAGACAAATGGGATCTAATTAAACTTAAGAGTTTCTGCACAGCAAAAGAAACAATTATTAGAATGAACTGGCAACCAACAGAATAGGAAAAATTTTTTGCAATCTACCCATCTGACAAAGGGCTAATATTTCAGAATCTACAAATAAGCAGATTTACAAGATAAAAATGAATAAACCATTCAAGAGTGGGCGAAGGATATGAACAAACACTTTTTAAAAAAAGACATTTATGTGGCTAGCAAACATATAAAAAATGCTCATCATCACTGGTCATTAGAGAAACGCAAATCAAAACCACATTGAGATACCAACTCATGCCAGTTAGAATGGCGAGCATTAAAAAATCTGGAGACAACAGATGCTGGAAAGGATTTGGAGAAATAGGAACACTTTTATACTGTTGGTGGGAGTGTAAATTAGTTCAATCATCGTGGAAGACAGTGTGGCAATTCCTCAGGGACCTAGAAATAGAAATTCCATTTGACCCAACAATCCCATTACTGGGTATATATCCAAAGGATTATAATCATTCTGTTATAAAGGCACATGCATGTATTTGTTTATTGTGACATTGTTTACAATAGCAAAGACTTGGAACCAACCCAAATGCCCATCGATGATAGACTGGACAAAGAAAATGTGGCACATATACACCGTGGAATACTATGCAACTATAAAAAACGATGAGTTCATGTCCTTTGTAGGGACATGGATGAATTTGGAAACCAGCATTCTCAGCAAACCGATTCAAGAATAGAAAACCAAACATCGCATGTTCTCACTCATAGGCGGGTATTGAACAATGAGAACACATGGGCACAGGGAGAGGAACATCCCACACTGGGGTCTGTTGGGAAGTGGGGGGCTAGGGGAGGGACAGCGGTGGTCGGGGAGGTTGGGGAGGGATAACACAGGGAGAAATGCCTGATGTAGGTGATGGGGGGATGTAGACAGCAAACCACCATGACATGTGGGTACTTATGCAGTAATCCTGCATGATCTGCATATGTATCCCAGAACTTAAAGCACAATTAAAAAAAAAGCTAACTTTTAATGAATCAGGCAAAATTTGCTCTTCACAGTCTCATTTTCTCCTCACAATAGAGCTATAATATATGTGCTATCATCGCCATTCTACAGATGAAGGAGCTCAGGCACAGAGTCTGCTATGGCAACTTACCGTGGTGTTATGGGACACTCCAGGATGAATGACACAAAACTTGCTCTCAAGGAGTTTATAACCAAATCAGGGCAGTAAACTGTGCATATGTAAATGGCAATAATTATATTAATAATAATATGTTTGAATAATAGCTTGAAGGCAGAAACCAGAATCACAGAGCAGTTTCTAATTATATAATTGATTGTATTTGGAGAAAAATATGCACTACAAGAGTTTATAGAAGGGTGAGGAAATTACTCTTGGCTGAGGCAGTAATGATGCCAGGAGAGCTGCAGTGCGGTTTGAGCTGCACTTGGAAGGGTCTGGAAGTGAATGAGGGGACCCCTCCAGGAGGTGGGACCATGTGAGCAAGCCACGAGCTGCAGCACCCCCCATTGGGGTCTTTCCAGGTCTCTCGCCACCATTGCTTATGTTTTTCCTTCTCTATGGAAGGTTTTTGCTTTCACCATTTTATAGCTTGAGATGAAAAGATAACTGAAGAACATGTTTTGAGGGTTCAGTAGTTAACAGAATAAGCAGTAAATTAAAATGGGGTTACTTTTGGTCATCAAGACAGTTTTGCTTAAGCAGATTTGATTTGGAAGTCTTCTCCTAAACTCTCTTGTGGTGGGTAGGCCTGGTGGTGAACAAAGTCCTTTAAGAGGTCCTTTCTCTCTGTTAAGGATCGTAAGAGGCCACATGAGGTCACGTGCTGCCCATTCTCTCCATTTAACTTGAAACATTTCCTGGCAAGAGCGTCTTCTCTGTGAACCAGGGAAAGAAGTTTCAGAGCTCCCGATTCTCTGAACTCTTGTGTTTTGTTTGTTTGTTTCCTGACCAAATTTACCTTTGTTTTGCAAACTTGACCTCTAGTGGGAAGAAGAAAGGTGTCTACAAGAGAGAATTTGAAGTTGGAGGATTCCCCTGCTAGACTCTGACTGAAGCCCTTTCCTTAAATGGTGCAAATACAAAAAATGAGCAATTTTTATTAGCTTCGGACTAAAGTTCTATTGGCAGACATTAATTGCCAACATCCCACATTCCTTTTTAGTAGAAAAAGCTGAGAATGTTTCAAAGTTGGAAGGAGCTGGAAATCTAACTCATAACCCACTCATTTCACGCATGGAGATGGGAGAGCCTGAGACAACAGTGAAATCTAATAACATGTCCAAAGTTCCTCGCCAGAGAATATGAGACTTCAGAGGAAAGCCACAGTATTGGACTCTTAGTTCAGAGTTCATGGCAAATATAGACATTCTTCAACTTTTGGTGGAGTCACATCCTAACCCATCATAAGTTGAAAATAGTAAAAATAAAAAATGTGTTTAATACACCTAACCTACTGAATATCATAGCTTAGTCTGGCCTACTGTAAATATGTTCAGAACACTTGTATTAGTCTACAGTTGGGCAAAATCATCTAACACAAAGCCTGTTTTATAAAAGTGTTGAATACTTTACACAGATGGGCATTTTGTAGGCATGATGGGATGTGAAAACAAAACACGATATCCAAAAAAAAACCACAACAGAATATTGGTTGTTTACCCTCAGGATTATATCGTTGACTGGGAGAGGTGGCTCACTGCCACTGCCCATCAGAAAAGAGTATCATACAGTGTGTATCACTAGTCTGGAAAAAGATCTAGTACGTGCTGGTTTTGCATCATCATAAAGTCGAAAAGTCATTAAGTTGAACCATTGTATGTCACGGATCATCCGTAGTGTCTCTTCAGTTGTCTATAGAGTGCTTAAATTTCTTTCTTTCTTTCTTTTTAAATTTTGCTTTAAATTCTGGGATACAATAATGCAGAACAGGTAGGCTTGTTACATAGGTATACATGTGCCATGGTCGTTTGCTGCACCTGCCAATCTGTCATCTAGGTTTTAAGCCCTGCATGCATTAGGAATTTGTCTTAATGCTTAAATTTATAAGAATAGCATATTGTAATTATTAATTTTTGTAAGCATAGATGTGGCATGGGGACCTCTTGACCTGGCCAGTGGTAATGGTGAGAGCATAGGTAATAGCGGGGCAGCAGGCTGGGGCAATGTGTGGTCATGAGCTCACATTGGACAAGACTCTACTCTTAGTGAGCTTTCAGTCTAGGTTGGTTTGTTGGCAGTGTTTTGTTTTCTTTAAAGTTGACAGTCTTTTTTTGTTTTAAAAGAAAAATGCTTAATTTTTTAAACAGCAGTTTTAGGTTCACAGAAAAATTGAGCAGAAGGTACAGGAATTTCCTGCCCTACACCTGCATAGCCTCCTCCGTTATCAACATCCTCCATCAGAAGGGTACCTCTGTTACCACTGATGAACCTATGTTGACACATCATTACCACTCCAAGTTCATAGTTACACTCCAAGTTCATAGTTACACTCTTGGTGTTGTACATTCCATGGATTTGGACAAATGTGTAATGGCATGCATCCATCATTGTAATAGCATATGAAATATTTTCACTGCCCTAAAAATGTACTCATTGAAAAGTCACTCATTGCTAGTGAAAATGCAAAATGGTACAGCTACGTTAGAAGAAAGTTTGGTTATTTCTTACAAAACGAAAGATAACATACAATCTAGCAATCATACGCCTTGGTATTTATTCA
Source organism: Cacajao melanocephalus (assembly GCA_963573385.1). NCBI lineage: Eukaryota > Metazoa > Chordata > Mammalia > Primates > Pitheciidae > Cacajao > Cacajao melanocephalus. The sequence continues at coordinate 97,029 of CAUYLG010005021.1, read as the reverse complement.
AAGAAATGGAAAACTATGTTCACACAAAATCCTGCCCATGGATATTTGCTGAGTTTTTAATGTAAATGGCTTTATGGAATATGAACATCTTATGACTTTGGCTGTATCCCAAGCTCCTATTCCTCTATCCTTTGTCCTATATTCACTGCCCACCTGGAGCCTTGGTTTCTTTATCTCTTTGTCCTATGGAGGAAACATGGAGGTGTTGATTTCAGTCATTTACCTTCCCCCGCTATGTTCTAGCCAGTGACAAAAACTTGATTGTCCTAAGGGTGTCAAGTACAGGAACAAAGCGAAAGTGCAGTTTTGTTAATGTCAGATATAAATATCTTTATGAACCTTATGTGTCTGGATTCATTAGCCATTTAATGAATTTGATGCACAGATGTTCAGGAAATTGGGAGCAACTGACTTCACTGGGAAATAATAGCGAGCCTCGTGCCGCCCAAGACATCAGAAACATGCTGTTCCTACAATCTGCCCAGAAACCAGGTATAGCAATGGTCTCTTTGTTATATATAAGCTCACTATTAACACTCAATAAATGTTAATGGTATAATAATAAAAAATATTAAGCATGATGCTCCCCAGTGGAGATCAGGTTGTGATAAAGAGATATCCTCTGTGTTCAGAATATATCGTTCCTTTGAATTTGCATTACATTCACCTGATGGAAAGTAAGAGTTGAGAAAAAAGCTGATTGGTGCTTTAGGCTGAGGTCATTAATTTTGAGTCACAAGAATTGAATTTGCCTTACAGAATTTTTTCAGCAAAGCAAATATCAAATGTGATTTGCTCTGCCACTAACCGTAGGGTTCACTGGCAGTGTGAGTGACCTAAATGCAGTCAAAAGCCACATAACAGTGATTTGGTTAACAACAGACTGCATCTACAATGGTGGTCCCACGAGATCAGAGTGGACCTGAAAAATCCCTATCACCTAGTGGCCTTGTAGCTGTCGGAACATTATAGTGCAACACATGACTTTTTCTACTTTTAAATATATTTAGATACATCAATACTTACCATTGTGTCACAGTTACCTACAGTATTTAGTACAGCAACAGGTTTGTTGCTTAGGAGCAATAGGCTAAGGCATCTAGCCTAAGTGTGTAGTAAGCCGTCCCATCTAGGTTTGTGTAAGTGCACTCTATGATGTTCACATCATGATAAAATTGTCCAACAGCATGTTTCTCAGAACATCTTTTTTTTGGTAAGTGATGCATGACTGCAGTTGAAGAGAAAGGGCAGAATCAAGCCAGCCAGGCACTGAAGCAGAGACTGTGTAGGGAAGTCCACACCTAGCCTAGAGGCTGACACCATTCCTCAGCGTATTTGTTCTGCTTTTCTGCTTTGTCACGTTAAATGTTCTGGAGACAGAAAATGTGGAGGGGAAGAAAGGGTTGAGTAGTTCTATGATACTGAACATGTTCTTTCTTGGCAGTAGTATGTTGGTAATTGTTGAAAAATTTTCACACACTCTTTCTCTCTCAAAAAAAGCCCTAATTTGTAGCATTTGCTGATTTCCAGGTGCAAATACTCCACCATGCACAATTTCAAGCAATCAACATGACAGTCACAAACTCAGCAACTTCCTACAAATTTAACAGTCATCTCTTGGAAATGGATAGAAGCCATCTCCAGCAAAACCTTCAGTATATTGTAATTGTGGTGGTGTAGACATGGGTAATGATTAAGGAAACTCTGGAGAGGATAATATCTAGATCCTCCATTTCCTCAGTGGCAAAATGGAAACAATATTTACCATAAGGTTGATGGCAATATAAAAAAGATAATAAATATAAGGTGTTCAGCAAGGTTCTTGCTATATAAGTGTTCAAAGTGGTAGTTGTTATTAATATTATTATATCCTGAGATTAAATGTGTTAGCCCCCAAATTTATGCAGAAATATTATGATTATCAATGAATTTGGAATATCATAGCTGTCAGCTGGCCCTGGCATGTGACTTGTGTGAAATTCATATCTTAATATTCACCAGATATTTATTGTACTAGGCTTGTATGCCTAGTGAGAAATAGGTGGGAAAGTGCCTTACAAATTGCCTTGGAAAGGAAAAATATATACGCTTGATTTCTGGGAAATAACTGTCTATATCACATTGTTTTAAAGATGGTGCCTTCAGAGTGCAGAATGCCATTGTGCTTCCTTTCTTGGTGAGGTGTTAGCAGGATTTATCTTAAAATATATATATATATATATACACACATATGTATACATATATACACATATATATTTTAAGTGTATATATATTTTATGTGTATATATGTGTATATATTATATATACACATACATATATATACATGTGTATATTCATACATATGTGTATATATATACATATGTGTGTATATATACATGTGTGTGTACATATATGTGTGTATATATAATATATACATATATGTATATATAATATATACATATATGTGTATATATTCTTCTGAAATAATGTGGGCAAAAATAGTGACAGCTGCAAACCTGTCCGAATGTCTTGCTTTGCACAGGCTTTAAGGGCCTAAGTTTCCTTCCAAGCCCAGAGAAAAGCCGAGCCTCTGGTAGGGGCCACCACACATATCCCTCTCTGCATGCATCTCCTCCTCATCAAACAGAGTGGCTTGACAAAGGGAAGTTTAGAGAAAACAGGCCTTTTTTCCCAGGGGAACAATGGAAATGTAGTTCTATTTCCCTATACCTTCCTTTGTTAGCAACTTAAAATGATAATTGACCTAGCTTCTGCACACTCTCTGAATCATTTCATTGTGTTGAAATTATTTGAATGACAATTGATGAAGAACACAAATGTGTAACTTTGTAAAATAGGAGGTCTAGGTTGGGGGAAAATCGAGTATCTTCATTAAGCATATCTTCATCTTGCCATACACCATTAAGCATTCCAAATAATTCCTCGGCTTCCCTTTTCCTAACATTATCTGGGAAAGCCTGTCTGCTGTCACCAAATTCTAGCACAAACTGCTCAAGGCCCTATATTTTCCCATTGCTGCTTATTATTGTACTACAAATTCTAATTTGATTCAGATTCAGAGGGCTCTTTCTCTTTACAGCATGAAAGCATTTTGGCACCCGTTAGCTCTATGGGTAGAGACCACAAACAATCACACACACAAAGAAACTGCAAATTAGAGCTTATAATCCTTATATCTTCACATGGTTGACGGAAGTAAGACAACTCCACAAACCATGCATTTTAAAGAACATTTGCAGGGTGAATATATTACAAATATGGCTAGGAAGTGGGCTGCAGTATATCTTCAAAAGTGACTGATTTAAACCCAAACTTAATGTATTTTGGAGGCCAGCAATAATTTGACTTGCTGAGTGGATAGAATTTATGGGTATAATGCAGTGCAAATAAAAACATCCTCTTTCAGTGATAAAGGTGTATGCTATGTCCGTGCTGGGAAATACAGCTTTCCTTACCCTCTGACTTCTGGAGAGAACTCATGGGAATAGCTAAGTCAGACCCGATGCCTTTCTTTGTTACCTTATGGAAATATCAAGTTTTATTTTTGTATTTGGGAGGTTTATTGTGCCATTCCTGGATCTGTGCTTTTGTGTTTGAGAACCCTATAAATAAGAGAAACTCAGTAATGCATCACTGAACTGTAAGTCATTTTCCTAATGAGGTGATCCAGACCAGAGCGAAGGAAGAGCCAAGGATAGGATGAGGGTTTGGGACACAGAATGTTCATGTCCACCCCTGAAAGGTAGGACCCAATGGGAAGACAGAGGTTTGTAAGAAACCACTGTTAAGCGACTTCTGACTTTGAGGATTTCCTATTCTTACCTGTATGGTTTTGACATGTAACCCTGAGACAGAAACCTCTCACAGTGTGTTTGTGGCCAACTGTCCGTGATGTGCTGATTTTGAAGTTGGATTATAGGAAGTCATGAATTTCTGTGAGTGAATTGTCATGCAACGAAATGAGGGTTGCAGGCTCCTTCCTCCACATCCTCAGCATTTGAAAGAATCCCTTGCTCTTTCTCTCAGGTTTCATCCTTATCCTCCACTCCTAGCCCAACTCCTTCCTCTACCCCCCCCCCCGCCCCCCCCCACACACACATAGAACTTCAACTCTTGCCCATCCAGTCCAGCTGTTCCAGTTCTCTGTGGAGGTCAGGTCTGAGAACCTGATGGAAAGTAAAAGAGTTGAGAAAAGGCCCTACAGTAAGTGATCTTTACTACCTGAGCCTCTGTTTCTCCATCAGGAAGGACCTGTAAGCTATGGGATGAGGCTTCACCCTTGTATCCATTAGAATAATGTTGGGATAGAATGCAATGTTATCAGAGGCTAGAAAGATTCACAGAACATCAAAAATTTATGATTTATATGTCTGCAACTAAGGCAGAGGAAAAGAAAAGAAATGATATACTCTCAAGGACTTTGTATTTCTTGAGATCGTTGCAGCATAAATTGCAGCTTTAAAACATTTTATTTGACTTATGTTAAGTTCTGGAGTACATGGGCAGGCTTGTTATGTAAACTTGTGTCATGTGTTATGGGGCACTACATAGCCACTACAGTAAGTGATTTTTATTACTTGAGCCTCTGTACACATCATTTTGTACAGATTATTTTGTTCCCAGGTATTAAGCTGAGTATCCATTAGTTATTTCTCCTGATCCTCTCCCTCTTTCTAGCCATCACCCTCCAATAGGCACCGTTGTGTGTTCTCCTATATGTATCCGTGTGTATTCATTATTTAGCTCCCACTTATAAATGAGAACATACAGTATTTGGTTTTCTGTTCCTGAATTAGTTTGCTAAGGATACTGGCCTTTTTTAATGGCTGCATAGTATTCCATGGTGTAAAGGTACCATATTTTCTTTATCCAGTCTATCATTGACAGGCATTTAGGTTGATTCTATGTTTTTGCTATTGTGACTAGTGAATAGCTTTTGGAGAAGGCATATCTCTAGCCCCAATCCAATGACTTCATCAGTTTTTTGAGAAAAAAATCATAAGGATCTTTCAAGTCAATATTTGTTTCAAAAGTATGGAACAAAGACAAGTTGGGCTATGGGTGTATCACCCTTCTACTAATCACTTCCAAGGTTAAGATTAGTCATGATTACCTTCCTAATGGCGATAGTTAGAAGGTAGGAAGAAGTATTGGAAAAATATGTGAGACAATTATGAAATCAAGACATTAAATGGCCAGAAAATATTAGGTGTCCTATTGAAAAGTTCAGAATTAGTTCAGATTTCCATTATTATTCCTTTATGTTAATTAGTAAATCAGCCAGAATTTATAGCATCTCCTTATTGTTTAAATTTGCTGTGGATTTCTGGGGGCACATCTCAGGAATAGTTTTTCCGAAGGAGGACTGCAGCTTTTGAAGTATATAGGAGGTTCGTGAGAGATGGGGAAATGGAGCTGGTTTCAGATAGTTCCAGCTGTGCCAGTGGTTATGCTTGTGACTTATTTTCAACTGTTAGGCTAGATGAGCCCATGACTTGAAGTGTGCACTGTCAGCCCTTTAGGTCTATGACCTGCATGCTTAGATCCTAAGCTGGTTCTGAGGTCCAAAAGACCAAACATGGGAGAAGGGATCTACATTGCAATAAGCTCAAAGAGGCCTGATGCAGTGACATCTAGTTGAAATCTCCTGTCTGAGGCCACTAATAATTCTTTCGTTATTTTTTTTCTGTAATCTTTCCCTCTATTCCTTCAAACTGGCTAATTCAAACAAGCAGAATTCTTGTGCTTCAGAGGTGCTTTAAGCCTTGTCTAGGATTAGATTTTTGGGGACCCTTAATGTAGCCAAGATTGTGGAATTATGTGAGTTGGGGTGCTGGAAGACCTGGGAGAGGACATAGCAGTTATCCATCTTGTGAAGGGGTCTCCCTGCTTTCTGGATTGAACTAAAAATTAGCATTTTTAGAATGACTTCTCCCAAGACCTGTAAAGGGATATGCTCATTTAAGATCTCTCTAGATGACCGTAACCAGTTCAAATTTCTCAGAGTTGACAGCTAGCATCCATCTGCACTGCTCTCTAGTGCTGGAGTTTTGTTAGGATACTGTGCTTGGATGTACTTGTCATGGGCTGCCTTACAGCAGGCTTGGCAGGGGATTGTGGCAGAAACACAAACACAAGAACAACAGTTATCAGAAGACCTTTCCATCTCATTTAACTTGTTTCACTAACTAATGTAACTGCTTGATTTTCTCAACTCTGAAATGGGAGTGAAGGTAATACTTCCTCTACTAACCAAACCTCATTGAGGTAGACTCCTGGAGGTACCTTTTGACACTCCAGTGTTCTAAGATTATACCCTCTTATCCTAAATCTTCTTGTGCAGTGAATAACATTATGGACAAAGTTTATGTAGTTCTATCCAGTTTATTGTTTCCTTTTCTGTAAAATAGTAAGAGCTCTTATTTACTGAGCACCTGCTGGGTGCTAAGTGCCCTCATATGTCATTCATTAGTATCCATCACAAGGATTCTTCAGGCTGGGGATCATTAACTGGAGTTTACAATCTCAGAGGGCCAAGTACGCAGCCTGTTCTCACACAGGGGTGGCGATGAGGCTAGAGCCCATTAGAAAAGTTAGATTCTAAGACCCATGGTTTTTCTACCACAGCACGTGGAGTGGAGTCACTTACATGCCTAAGCCTTTCCTCCCTGTGTTGGTCTCTTTAAAGAAATTCTGCTCAAATAAATTCTACTACATCTGAAAAACCCCAAATGCCACCATGTTTTTCTGAGATTCAGCCAGATGATGAAAAAAAAAAAAAACAATAGAATATCCTTTCAAATTTAAATAATGTTCTGTAGTTTACAAAGCACTTTCACATATAGTACCTCACTGAATCTTCACAACCCACTGGAAGGAAGGGTGTGTATTTATAAGGTGTTTACTAGATGAGGAGACTTTGAAAGGTCACTTGCTATAACTTGTCAGAGGTCAGGTAACCAGTAGTAAGCAGAGGTAGGGCTTGAATCCTGGTAATTGGTGTTTTTTCATTGTTTCACACAGTCTCATTCACTGAGAAAAGGGGGAGAGGGAGAACAGAGGTTAGGAGCTTACAAGGTGAGTTTAGCTGCCCAGGTATCACATCCTGATTGGAAAGTAAGAGTCACTGAATGGTGTGACCTGGTCTCTTGTTTTTCCACCTTATATACTGAGAGAGAAAAAGCTAAAGAATTAACCCTAACCCCTCTGCTCCCCACCAAAACTAAAAGTACTTTTTAGGGACAAATTTGAGGAGCAGGAAAAATTACATGAGGCTGGCCTGCCTTGCAGATACAAGGCTGGGCAGTAGGAGTTAGCAGGCAGTGGAAAATATCCAAGTGGATCCAACCACCCACACACACTTTTAAACACCAGTATTTTCGTAATGCTTCCGTTCTTATTTGAAAATTCTACATACTCACAGACACAATGTTTTAAAATAATGCCTCAATTGTAGTTAAAGTGGACTTTTTATACTTTTGTAAAATATAAAAGCAAAGCATTTATAATAATTTGTAATAATTTCAATGTGTAAATGCTTGAGCATGACAACACAAGCTGCAATGAGGTAACCAGGTACCTGCACACATACATAGAATGTCCATGGGTGCTAAAAATACAGCTCAAAAATGTGTCTTAGGTCCAGAGTACTATGAATTCAGGGTGTGTATACTGGTGACTCAAATGCCATGATTGGCACTGTCACTGGTGACATTAAAAAAGATGAGCATCTAAACGAAAAATGGTGAACATCTCTTCGTCAAGTTCCAAACAACAGTATCATCTTTTTTCCATTTTCATACTAGTTGCATTTCCAGAAAATTTAGCATATATTAGAATCGTGTGATAAGTTATTTGTGATTATGTGTAAAATGGAGGTAGATTCTAGGCTCATATGATTTCAAATAGGTTGTTTACTCACATGCATGTCCAGTGGAACATTTAAAAGTCATTCAGGGGCTGGGCACGGTGGCTCATACCTGTAATCCCAGCACTTTGGGAGGCCAAGGCAGGCAGATCACAAGATCAGGAGTTTGAGACCAGCCTGGCCAACATGATGAAACGCTGTCTCTACTAAAAATACAGAAAATTAGCTGGGCATGGTGGTGGGTACCTGTAATCCCAGCTACTCAGGAGGATGAGGCAGGAGAATTGCTTGAACCTGGGAGGCAGAGGTTGCAGTGAGCTGAGATTGCGCCATTGCACTCTAGCCCAGGCAACAGTGCGAGACTTTGTCTCAAAAAAAAAAAAAGTCATTCAGGACATGGAACAGCTCTTTGTTGAGTAGGGCTGTCTCATGATTTGCAAGATGTCTATCTGCCTGGCTCTTGCCAATGATTTCAGTATTGCTCTCCTCAGTGGTCATTGTGACAATCAAATATGTTCCTCTCTTCAAATTTCCAAAATGCTCCCCTAGTGCTTCCTCTGTGGAAAACCATCCCCGAAGAGTCAGGGAATACTTTGAAGCCAGCCATTCAGGCCCTTCTGTTGCTCCAGCTGACAGGAGCACTAGGCACTGAGTTTCTAAGCAGTTTTGCACAAAATCCGAAACAGTTTGACTCAGAGCAGTTGGTTCCTCTGAACCATTACTAGACTGCATCTAACCAGAAGCCTGTGTATCGTCCTGGAAAGAGTACTGTCTAGAACTCTTAAGAACTAGGACCTCTGTCTCTGAAAGCATTTTATGTATAGAAGTCATATGCTTCTCCAGGCCACACTACTTGTAAGGCCCAACCTGAGATTTAGCTATGGTGGAGCCTTGTCACATTCCCCCATTCTTCCTCTGTTGGGTTGTCTAATAGGATGAACTAATTTTTTTTTCTGGAAAATTAACTCAAAGAGTGTCAGTAATTGCAGCAACCCAGTGATTCCAAACCACAAAAAGGAAAGCAGAGCCCCAAGTGATAGTTCATTGTAGGAGAAGCAGCTGAACATGAGGTGGACTTAGCAATAGGTCTCTAGGAAAAAGATGGTAAGGAGTTCCAGGTATAATGTGACAGCTGTTACTAGAACCCATTCCAACCCGAAAATGGATATATACTCTAAGATTAAAAAAGAAAACAAAAAAAAGTTTTTACTAAATTCTGAAACAATTTTTGGCTGAACAACCCAGGTTTGAACTCCACTCCACAGTATAGCAGAGAGACAAGGAAACCTTGCCCTGCTTGTGCTGAGCATTTCTCTGTATAGCAGAGTAATCTCTGGCCAAATTGTTGCCCAGGATATCAGAATGGTAGAGCCTGGGGCTGCAGAGCCCCAGGTGAGAAGGCTGAATCAGGTCATCTCTAAGTGTCCTTGTGGTTCTGAAATTCCGTGAGTTCTAAGATTATAAGCTCTAAAAATACAGTTCAAAAATCTCTGTCTTGGGTCCAGAACATAATATCAAGGTTAGAGAAGGTTAAAGAATGGCTAAATAAGACAATAACACCAATTAGGGAGTAATTACTAACCTGCCTCAGATGTATAATTTCTTTAAATCTTGCTTCAAATTGCATTTATTTCTTATGCTTAATAGGTAAATGTAATGAACAATTATTTAGTATAAGTTGACATTGATGTTTTCATAAAGAGGTGTTTGAGCAGAGAAAAAGATTAAACAACATAGTCTTTATAATATGTCTCAGTTATTCAGGCCAATGAGGTGGCTCTAATTTGGAGATTTGGTAATAGCCATTAGGTGGCACTACCAGTACTGTAGGCCTAATGCTAAGGAGACTAGTTGCCAGAGTCCATACCTTAAAAATGCAACAATATTCCACTTCAGAAACATCACTTTTCCCTATTTGATAATGGCCCCTTTTAGGAAACTGGGATACAGGTACCTAGTATAATTTTCAGCACAATGGTCATTCAGAGGATCCTTTCAAGTGTCTCTGTTTCCATGATTAAAGAAATTCCCATTTTCTGTGCTCTAACAACTGTTCTGGCTGTTGGAGGATTGTTAGTAAGAAAGGTTGGGTGATGGAATCAAACCACAGGTACGAGGAAACAGTAGAAATTAAGCAAACAATCTATACAAGGAGAACTACAAAACACTGATGAAATAAATTGTGGATGACACAAACAAATGTAAAAACATCCCATGCTCATGGATCAGAAGACTTAATATCATTGAAACAACCATATTACCTATCTACAGATTCAATGCAATTCCTGTTACATTACCAGAGTCATTCTTCATAGAATTAGAAAAAAAATCCTAAAGTTCATATGGAACAAAAAAGAGCCTGAATAGCTAAAGCAATCCTAAGCAAAAAGAATAAATATGGAGGTATTACATTACCTGACTTCAAATTATACTACAAGGGTATAGTAACCCAAAGAGCGTGGTACTGGTATAAAAATAGACACATAGATTAATGGAACAGAATAGGGAAACCAGAAATAAAGCCACCAATCTTTAACAAAGGCAATAAAAATATATGCTAGAGAAAGGATACCCTATTCAATAAATGGTGCTTGGAAAATTGGAGAGCCACATGCAAAAGAACGAAACCGGACCCATATCTCTCTACAAAAATTAACTCAAGATAGATTAAAGACTTAAATGTGAGACCTTAAACTATAAAAATCCTAGGAGAAAACCTAGGAAAAACTCATTGGCATAGGCAAAGAAATTGTGATTAAGTCCTCAAAAGGAAATGCAACAACAACAACAACAACAACAAAGACAAATGGGACTTAACTAAAAAGTTTCTACACAGCAAAAGAAATAATCAACATAGAAAACAGACGACCTACAGAATGGAAGCAAAATTTATGAACAATGCATCCAACAAAGGGCTAATATCCAGAATCTACAAGGAACTCAAACAGCTCAACAAGAAAAAAGCAAGTAACCCCATTAACAAGTGGGCAAAGTGCATGAACAGACATTTTTTGAAAGAGGACAAAGTGATGCTTCACATCACGAATCCTCAGAGAAATGCAAATCAAAACCACAATGAGATACCATCTCAAACTAGTCAAAATGGCTATTATAAAAAAGTGAAAAAACAACAGATGTTGGTGAAGATAAAAAGGGAATGCTTAGACACTGTTTGTAGGAATGCAAATTAGTACAACCTCTATGGTAAACAGTATAAAGATTTCTCAAAGAACTAAAAATAGACCCACCCTTAAATCCAGCAATCTGGGTTTCTATGCAAAGGAAAATAAATTATTATATCAAAAAGACATCTGTATTTATATGTTTATCACAGTACTATTCACAATAGCAAAGTCATGGAATCAACTTAAGTGCCTATCAACAGAAAATTGACTTTAAAAAGGTGATATATATAAATAGAATACTATTCAGCTATTAAAAAATGAAATCACACCTTTTGTAGCAACATGGATGAAGCTAGAGACCATTATCCTAACTGAAATAACTCAGAAACAGAGAGTCAAAATCTGCATGTTCTCACTTATAAGTGAGAGCTAAACAATGGGTACACATGGACATGCAGAGTAGAATAATAGACATTGGAGACTCCAATAGGCGGGAGGGTAGGAGTGGGTGAGGGTTGAAATATTACCTATTGTGTGCAGTGTTCAATGTTCAGGTGATATACACTAAAGCTCAGGCATCACCACCGTGCAGCATTTCCATGTAACATGACTGCACGTGCACCCCTAAATCTACTTTTTAAAAAAGAAGTAAAAATCAACTTCCAGCTGGGCATATCTTTTCACAGTTCTCAATTTTGGCTGTGCATTGGAATCACTCGAGATGAGTAGCTTTAAAAAGCCATTGATTCCTGGGGTCCCACATCTGAGAATTTGATCTAGTAAGTCTTGGATGGGACCAGGGCATCAAGATTATAAAAAGCTCCTTGGAGGATTCCAACATATGCTCCTAAAGATGAGAACCACTGTCTGATTATTCTTTTATTTATTTATTTTTTTTGAGATGGAGTTTCACTCGTTGCCCAGGCTGGAGTGCAGTGGTGCGTTCTCGGTTCACTGCAACCTTTGTCTCCCGGGTTCAAGTGATTCTCATGCCTCAGCCTCCAGAGTAGCTGGGATTACAGGTGCCCGCTACTGTGCCCAGCTAATTTTTTTGTATTTTTAGTAGAGACAGGGTTTCACCATTTTGGCCAGCCAGGTTTTGAACTCTTAGCTTCAAGCAATCCACCCATCCAATTTTTTGTATTTTTAGTAGAGCTGGGGTTTGACCATATTGGTCAGGCTGGTTTTTAACTCCTGGCCTCAAGCAATCCACCCATCTCAGGCTCCCAAAGTGCTAGGATCACAGGCATGAGCCACTGCACTTGGCCTGATTAAGGGCAGCAGCTCTCTTAGCAGTTCCCTGTTTCTGCTACCCCAGTCCCCTTTTTGAGCCACATCCTTTTCTTGATTTTGAGTCTGGAGTGTTCTATAGAGTGCACAACTCTTCTTTACATGTTGGAACATGTGGAGTTACAAAGTGTCCTAATTCACACTTGAAAAAAATTAAAACCAATGTTTGCTTCTGTGGGAGAAAGAAGAAATTTATGAAGGCAAAAGAAAGTGCCTGGAAAATACCTGAACCAATGACCATATTGGGCCCCATTAAGCCCTTAAATGGGTTTTCCCCTCTATATAATAGTGCATTCTTTTTTTACATATGTAATTTCAAGGCTCTTAACCCATCTTTCTTTTCTCTGTAGACCAGTTGATTTCAGGCTTGCGAACAACAAATAATTCCAGAAGATGCAAAATGAGTGATGTGAAGCATAGTACTTTCCACTGATAAGGATGAGTTAGATACACAGAAATAGTTTAAGGTGAGTGGTGACAGCTCATCTTAAGAAAATGATTACCTCTCTTCTGAAAAAAGAATGCATTGAATAGTCCTTGATTTGACTGATATGAACAGTATAGAATGAAGCCCAGGCCCAGCTCAAATTTATTGATTACCTAATTGATTAAAAGAAAACACTATGTGGTTCTATTTTTTTTTTTCCTGAAAAGTTGGATTGTATCTATTGTTCTTAGAGGAATCTTGGTCTTGGTTAGCACCATAAGAAAGCAGAAAAATAGAGCAGACATATCTCCATAGGTGATAAACAGTTAATTTAACCCTTGGTCTTTCTGTCCTTATACTGGGATGGGAGCTGAAAAGTATAAAATGGATCCTAAGGCTTATAGGTTCTATGACTGATAGTTTGTTTCCTGTGGACGTTTTAGAACTAACTCTACTTCCATGAATAGATTTGAGAAGCATTTAAAAACCACTGACATCCATGTTATGTCCTTGCAGATGGAGCCTTGCTTTGCCAGAGCCTATTATTGGTCAGAAGTACTGTATAGAAAAAGCAAACCTGGCATGATACAGGCATTAAACAAGGAAATCAGTATATCAAAGTGTTATCTGCACTCCCAGGTTTATTGCAGCACTATTCACAATAGTCAAGATTTGGAAGCAGCCTAAGTGTCCATCAACAGACGAATAGATAAAGAAAATGTAGTACACATACACAATGGAATACTATTCAGACATTAAGAAAGAATGAGATACTGTCATTTGCAATAAGCCAGGCACAGAAAGACAAACATCACATGTTCTTTCTTATCTGTGGGAGCTAAAAATTAAAACACTTGAACTCATGGAGATGGCGAGTAGAAGAATGGGACCAGAGGCTAGGAAGGGTAATTGCAGGGGAGGGGAGATGGTAAATGGGTACAAAAATAAATTAGAATGAATAAGACCTAATATTTGCTAGTACAACAGGGTGACTATAGTAAAAAAAAATTTAATTGTTCATTTGAAAATAACTAAAAGTATAATTGGATTGTTTTGAACACAAAGGATAAATGCATGAGCTGACAGATACCCTATTTACTCTGATGTGATAACTACATTGCATGCCTCTATCAAAATATTCTCATATAACCCATAAATATATATACCTAGTATGTACCCATGAAAATTTAAAAAAAAACGTAGAAAGAAAAAGCAAACCTGACAAAGTTAGGTGATTGTGAAACCAATGTTGGAAGAAGAGGTTACGCCAAATCTTACTAAATTTAAATGTTATCATAATCATTTTATTCACTTAAAGATGCGAGTAATAAATCTATTGGTTGGGGAGGGATGAGGGTAGAACTAACCTTGGCTGTTTGGTCCAATGACAAGAGCAATTTCTGAGATATAATTACTTGAGGTGTGTATGGATTGGGTAATGAGGCTAGCAAAGTCTAGTTCCTGGTGGCACCTGAGAAACTCCCTGTTCCCTATTTAACTACCTTGAGCTTTGTAGCTTCTTACACTGCCTTAAACTTGGGTTCCAACAGATTGTGGACTTATATGTTTATAAGTAAAACGCTGCTCTGTTTCCTTCTTGTAAAATCCCAAAGAGCTTGAGGAACAAGTAGGCTTTAATGGCTGTTCCTGTGTGACCTCTGATATGACCTTCACCAATCTACACTGTCAGCTATTGAAATAATGGAGATTCATGGTGGGATTTTGTTGAGACTTTTTCTTGCTTTGACTCTAGATAGGGATTAAACAACATAACTTCAATTACGGACCTTTTGGTAGCTCAATGGAGGTAGAGCAGGAATATGTTCTAGCCTCTTTCTACTTAATATGCTTTTAAATAATACCACCTTTGGATTAGCTAGATCCAGGATTACCTCAATATAGTCTTTTTTGCCTTCACCTTTTTCTTTTCTTTTCTTTTTTTAAATAAATATGACCAGATTTGGGTAAATTGGGAGTGGCCCACCCCAAAAATGTTCAAGATCCATAGACTAAAATCAGTGTTAATATTTGGTAAAAGCTTTTCCGTATTTTCTCACTTATAGAGCTAAAAATTATACACACACATATGTAATGTTTTTATATTTACCCACATGTATGTATATAGATATAGTTAGATGATATGAGAGTAAGGCAACTCGTCTATTTATATAGGTGTAAATCTCTGCACCTGATTGATCGTCAAGATACACAAAGAAGGTACATTATTCCAAGTTAGGTATATATGGGTGGCTTACCAATAATTTTATTTGTTTTCTATGGCTGCTTGATACCTAGATGTTAGCAGGAAGTAATATTTCAGGAAAGGCATTGTTTGGTTCTCCTGCAGAATTGTGTTCATTATATTGTACTTTGGTGTGTAGTGAGGAGCTTAATTCAAAAAGCCTTATGGTTCTAGCCCTATAGAGAACAAATTGTGTAATTACAGGCAGTGTTGAGGAGGATGATTTTTTGCCACACCATTAGAATTTGGTTTTTAAGAACTTGGAGAGAATTTTATCTGATCTCAATAGCAGGAGACATTGTGCTTCTGCTGCACACCTGTGTTTTGTTTTCCTTTGTTTTAATCTCCCAGTCAACTGAATTATATGCTTGATTATATTTCCTTTTTTTTTTCACACTAGCTGCTAGGAAGCTCACAATCAAATTGATGTGTACCTACTTATAGAATGTACATAGGATCCTCTGGAATAGCCTCTGTTTACTAACTTCATTCTTGGCTTTAGTCTACTTTTCCTGTTTTCAGTGTCTATCTGCCATAATTTGTTACCTTTTACTTTTTTGTTAAGTTCTTTAAGTTATTTTATAGCAAAGCAGGTATAAATACATATATAAGCAAACTGGTGTTACGTATATGGTAAAAGGGACAAACAGAAAACATCACATGTGGAATCAGAGACCTCCCCTTTTTCTGAACTCCCTATGCCATTTGGCAAGTGACTCTTACCTCCTACTAGCACATAAGTTCTGCTGGGAACAAGGCCTATCCTTGTTCACTTGTGTCCCAGTGTTCAGAACAGTACCTTGCATTCAGTAGGTGCTCAGTATTTTTTGTATGAACAAGAAACATTCCTCCTAATATAGACAATGTTTGTCATTAGGAAGACTAACTAAAAGTCTTAGTTGATTTTTCAAAAAGTATAATGATACCCAGACTTATTTTAGTGTGACTTTAGACTTTACCCGGGCTGACTTTTTTTTTTTTTTAACTGATTTTTATTTTTAAGCTATCCAGATAGGATTTTAAAAATCAATAGCTAAGCTAGGAGAATATCCTTTCCCTTATACATGGAAAAGCTTCTTTCGAGCAGGTGGATGAATCTGTTATTACCTGACAAGAATCATTCTCTAAGCCATAATTTTTCAATTATGGTAATAAAAAAGTTAGTGCTCTTATCCATGTATTGAAACAGATTTCATTCATAGATAGCTCCCCTTCTTTGGCATATAGCCATGATATTCAAGTGCTTTCTGAAGTTTTATAACTTCAGCTGCAAAAATTAATTTTCACTGTCAGAAAAATGGCTGTGCAGTGGCCAATGTCACTATAATGAACTGATTGACTCTGTGCCTCAAATTCTGTTTTGGAATGATGAAGGGTAGAAATAAACAATTTTATAGTATTGGTTAACTGAGGTCCTTGACAAATCAATCTTAAAGTAGAGATAATTGGCATGTGTTTTCATTCAGATGAATGACAAATGTATAAATCATCAATTTTTCCTAGCATAACATTTTCACTCATATACTTCTAAGAATAACATTTATTTCCTGAGAGACATCATACAGGCCACATTACTTTTCAGGACTCTTGTGTTCTAATCTGTAAAAGGAGAGGGTTGGACGAGACCATCACGAGGACTGTTTCCAAAGAAGACTGAATAAAACATTTATGGACAATGGAAATATCACATAGAATGAAGGGCTTACAGATAGATTTTGTTTGGGATTGTTTTTATCTTCACTACTATTTCAACTGACATTAGAGGATTCAATCTTCAACAGAGATGAGGGATTGAGCTTTTATTTTCCATATTAGACCTATGTTATTCTTTACTTTTGTATCTTCTGTTGTTTGGAGAAAACCGTCTTATCAGTTGGGCCAATAAGATCATTAATGGAAAACAGTGTTGTGCACCAGTAGATCTTTACTCCTTGATCAATAGTTATTTACTTCTGAGGGGTCATAGCTTGGTTAATATAGCTGAATAATTTTATTGATAGATAATATAACAATGAAAGATAAAGTTTAAAATAGAAGATGAATGAATATAACACTTTCTTCAGGCATGAATATTATTATTTGAAAACTGTAATAGCTGCTGGAATGTTGAAAGGGCAGACAACAAAAGCATTGAATAATTGTCCTAGGACTATAATCAGACTTCCATTATTGACCTCTGTTAATATTCTACTGTAACTGTCTGCTAAATTGGTTCCTTGGGGCTTGAAATATACAGTGATGTTATGAGTTCCTATCGTAAATTGCCACACAGTAAAGTAGCAAGTCTCTGAAATAGTGTTGGCCCTAGTTTGATCAATACTCAATTCAAAGCAGTGCAATAGGCAACTGTTTCCATAGAAACATTGATGTCACAGAGGTTGAACAGCGGCTGTTACAACAAATCATTTCCTTTGAGCAGTTGTAATTGACTATATGTACAGTTTGCTGTCACTTGAGACCATTTACATCAAGCAAGTAACAGAACCACATTAGTTATTCCAGGAGTAAGAGGGTTAGCTCTTCCTTTTGTGACCTTACAAATACCTAGGAGGATATTGCCATAGCAACCAGCAATATAACAGAATGAACATTAAGGTAGCTAGCTACCTTAATGCAGTAGCCTTCTTTTGGAAGCTGCAAGGTAGTTTTAATAAAGTTTACCTAGTTGTTACATTAACACAAATCCTTTGCACCCCACGGTAATGACTTGGTTCCTCTCTCACACACATCACCAATAACATAGACATTACAGTTCCATTTGCACTTCATTTCCTCTTCCTCGCCTTTAATTTTTCCTTAGCATATGGCTGCTAAGACAGCACGTACACACGTTTAGCAAAATCTTGTTTGCTGAATACCAAGTTTGGCTCTGCAGAAACACTAAAGTCTCAAGAGCTACAGGCTTGAAAAGTAGGATTATGAGAGAAAGGAAACTTTAGCAAAAAGTTAAACTTTTACCTTGGCTAAATAATCTCTAGGTTTTAAGGACATTAAAGAAAACAAACAAATGCAAGCTTAGCTTACCTTTGTTGTGTTTCCTCAGACTAAAATCACTACCATAATTGAGTTTCATGGTCTAGAATTCTTCATGTTATCTCACTACCTTACCATTGTTTTCCTGGGATGGCTGTGCCCCATGATACATTTTGAAATATTCCATGTACTTCTAGGGAAATGAAGAGGGTTTTGTGTCCTGTGGTAGGTTAACAAGCAGAAAATGGTATCAATGTGTCATTGCAAAAGCAAAGATCATAGGCTAATGGCAGTATTTCTAGAACAATGAGAGTTAAATCTACCCAGACAGAACATCTAGTTTCCTGAAAATCTTGCCAGCGTCTCATCTGAGCTTTAAATGACAGATGAAATGATCAAGAGAAGCTGTAATGATATTAATGTTGTGTTTATTTCTATTTGCAACGGTGTCAGAGGTAGAGTGAGTTTACTGGGCATGTCAGGGTCTAAACAAGCATTTGCAGTCACAATCTAAAGAGATCAGGCTTTATGTGCAAGTAGGCTAGAAAGAACGTGTATATTGCCTGCCTCTGCCATAACTGCAAGTATGATTAGCAACACTGTCATCTTGGCATCTCCAGAAAAAAAATATACATGGACATCAATGAAGAGAGGAGGTAAAAAAATCCTTATAGGAGGTATTTACTCGGAAAGAATTTTCCAATACAAACTCACGATGATCAGCCTATAGATTTTTGACCAGTCTGCCCTATTCCTCAGGGTGAATTCTCAAAGGTAATAAAATTGAATTGCAATCAGTATTCTTTGATACTAGCCTGCCACAGACTGTTATTCACCTTGAACTAGAGAGCAACTATTTATAAGATAGTTTAGAGACACAAATCCTGTAAATTACTCTGTTTGGCCTTAGAAGAATGTTTGACTTGAAGCATAGAAATAAGAATAAATCTTATAAGAGTAATTTATAAGACAACATAGTGAGTGGTGATCCTCTAGTTATAATGCGTGAAGAAAGAAGGTTTGAAAGGAAAAGGTATTCCCCACTCCCCATGCCCTGTCAGGGGCAATGAACTTTTCCATAGCCCTGGATACAGGAAATTTGGTAATGGCATTGAATGTCCTGAGAGAGAAGGGAAACAGCTGCCCTTTGCATGTTTGCTCTTTCCTGGAGCAATTCTTTTTTTTTTCATAGCTGACCATCTTTCCTCTGACAACATGGTTTGGCTGGTGGAGAAGAAGAAGGAGTCAGCCATTGCTGGGTACCCAGAGGGGCCTGTCAGCTGTCAGTCAGCAACGATTAGCCTTTCACAAAGACATCCAAGACAGAACAGCTGATTCGTGTGTGTGCGTGTGTGTGTGTGTGTGTGAGAGAGAGAGAGAGAGAGAGAGAGGAAGACTATGAGGCACTCTTCATCTTTGCTGGATATTGTAATTCCTAATTATATATGAAAACATTTGGTTTTCATACATGATATATGCAAAATTTCATTAATTAACATATTATATTAGAGTAATGCATCTTAATTTTATTAATAAGTTTAATACTCTAGTAGATAGAAAAATAATGTAAAATAAAATAGAAAGGAAATCAAGAGAAATGAGTTATAATTTTGGCATCTCCCTTTACTGGCTTCATATCTGTGTTTCATTGGCTTCATGTGAAAATGAATGATAGCTTCCCCAACCACTTGCAGATAAAGCCTTAATGTCAGATTTGTACATGATAGATGGTAAAAGGGTTCAGATATTTCAGCAAGACCCCTGCACCTAAGTTATAGACTAAAAATTCTATTAAATGTGTTATCTTTGAGCCTAGGGGAATGCTGTTGTACCCCAAACCCATTGCTTTTTTTCGCCTTTCATATCTCAGTAATTAAAAAATATATAAAGGAATAAAAGATTTTGAAAGCGTTTTTTCTTTGAGCACATGAGGCTAGTTTCTTTATAAGTGATTTAATTTTTGAGTTCTGAAACTCATAGGAGTACCAAGCCTAACACTGCCAAAATACATTTGTTGTTAGACTGTCATATCCAAAGATTACTTCATTTGCATTGGATTAACTAACTCTAATGAGATAAATCTACCTCCTAGTGAAGTGGGATAGAGCTTCTGAAAGTATACAGTTTTTGTTCAGTGAAGTATTTGAGCATAAATATTTCTTCAGTGATTGTAGATTTTTATTTTAGGGCTATTATCTCAAATATCAGTTCTTATTGTTTTGTGTGGCTGGAAGAGATAGGCAGTGGAGTTGAATCAGTATAAATCTTATCTTTCTTTATTGAGGAAAGTTCTGAAAATTTGTTTTGGCAATTTTTCTCTCTGTTTTAGAAGTAGAGGACAGATGGATAAAATCAGTTTAAAGAGTCCACATAGCTGGGTTTATGCTGGCCAATATGTTGGTATTGGTGTCATTATTGTCACCAGGCACAGTAGCTTCCATCCGTCTAAGACAGTGTGCAGTGCCTTAATTGTGGTATAGTGGTGGTGGTAAGGCAGGAGGGACATTGATGAGTAGTCTTTTAACTATTTTCTGTACAACATTGATGGACTTTTTCTGAGTTTGACAGCTTCAATATCTATGTCTCCATGGGGCTAGTTTAGTCTTTGGCCTCTTGTTGCTGTTGGGTCCTGCCTCCTCCCTGGCATATTGTACCACCCTGCCAGCTGAAGCTCATCCTGTCATCTGCACATGTCTGGAGATGAATGAGGCCAGTGCTCTGGTGTCTCCCAGTTGCTGGCCCCATTGCCCATTGCCATTCTCAGCCTGCATCTTTCTTCAGCCTCTGGCACTATGGCCCATCCCTTTTTCTTAAAAGCTTTCTCCCCACCTCTGCTTCATTGAGATTTCTGTTGGTCTTTCCTCTTCCTGTCTGACTCCTCCTCTCCCTGTTTTCTGTTAGATCTCCCCTTACCCTGAAATCAGTCTTTAGCCCTATTCCCACTCTGTGCTCTTTCCCTGGGATTTCACATCTATTCCCATAGGTTCTATTTCCAGGCAATGACTCCTAATCCTGTATCCCATTCTGTCAGTTCCTTGTGTGTTGGATTCTGAGACATCTGAATAAAGTCAACAAAGGGGACAATCCAAGAGATTGCTTGAGAGAGATTTCATCAGGACTTTTGGAGACTATGCTTGGAGTAGGGTGGGTGTCTATGTAGGAGGGTACTTAAGCACAGTAAAGGAGCTTATAGGGGATGGCCGGGGTGTGCAGCAGCTTAGAAGTCTCTGAATTGTTAGCAGTTATCACTATTACTGCTACTACTACTGCTGTTACTACTACTACTAGCAATGTTTATAGAAATGTAAATACCCTTTAAAGTAGTAACATTTAAAATTATTTACAATTAATCCCTTAAAGAGAATGATTTCCATTCTACTATAAAGACACATGCACACATATGTTTATTGCAGCAATGTTCACCATAGCAAAGACTCAGAACTAACCCAAATGCCCATCAGTGATAGACTGGATAAAGAAAATGTGGCACATATTCACCACGGAATACTATACAGCCATAAAAAAGGATGAGTTTATGTCCTTTGCAGGGACATGGATGAAGCTGGAAACCATCATTCTCAGTGAACTGTAACACAAGAACAGAAAACCGAATGCCACATGTTCTCACTCATAAGCAGGAGTTGAACAGTGAGAACACGTGGACACAGGAAGCAGAACATCACACTCCGGGGCCAGTCAGGGGGTGGGGGACTAGGGTAGAGATAGCATTAGGAGAAATACCTAATGTAGATGACGGGTTGATGGGTGCAGCAAACCACCATGGCACATGTATACCTATGTAACAAACCTGCATATTCTGCACCTGTATCTCAGAATTTAAAGTGAAATAACAAAATAAATAGAAAAAAGAGGATGATTTCACCACTTTCTGTGAATAAGTAAATGTCTGGCCAACAGGTATATGAAAAAAAATCCAACCTCATTAATCATCAGAGAAATGCAGATTAAAACCACAATGAGATATCACTTCAAGTGTGTTGGAATGGTTATTATCAAAAAGATAAAAGGTAAAGTATTAGCGAGGATGTGGAGAAAATGGAACCCTTGTGCACTGTTCGTGGGAATGTAAATTAGCCATTATGAAGACAGTATGGAGATTCCACAAATAGTTAAAAATAGAACTGTCATTTGACCTCACAATCCCACTTCTGAATATATATCCAAAGGAAATTAAATCAGTATTTCAAAGAGATTCTGCATTCCCATGGGCATAGCGGCACTATTCACAATAGTCTAGACACAGAATCAACTTGAGTGTTCATTGACAGATGAATGGGTAAAGAAAATGTGGTTTATATACACAATGGAGTATGCTTTAGCCTTAAAAAAAAAAAGGAGGGAGTTCTGTCATTTACAACGTGTATAAACCTGGAGGACATTATGTTAAGTGAAATAAGCCAGGCACAGAAAGAAAACCCAGGTACAGGGACACAAATACTGCATGTTCTCAGTTATATATGGAATCAAAAAAAGTCAAACTCATAGAAGCAAATAATGGAATAGTAGTTACCAAAGTCTGGGGTGGGATAAAGAGTGGACTGGGAAGATGGTTATCAAAGGATGCAAAATTTCAGTTAGACAGAAGGAATGCATCCAAGAGACTTATTGTACAACACAGAGAGTATAAAGTTAATAATAAGGTATGGTGTACTTGAAAACTGCTCAATAAATGTCTGTAGATGATACCTGAAAGTGCAGAAGGTGGTCTCAGGGAGTGAGCCAGGAAGATCAAGGAGCAACCTTCCCAACCCTCCTGACAAGGTGGAGTCACCCTCCCATGTGGATACTGCATCCTTCTCCTGAATGGCAGCCCTGCCTCAGTTTTCAGCTCCTCACACAGACAGCTGATGGCAGGGCCACCTTACTGTGATGCTACTGGATCTCCAGTCACAGACCATTGTTCCCTGCAAGAAGACTAGTGATTTTCTGAGCAAGGCATTGTTATCCTGATGACAACATGCAGTTCCCCTACTGGGTTTTCTAGTCCCCTTTATACTATTTGCAAACCCATCAAGAAGAGACCAGATTCTCAGGAGAGAGAATATGATTGGCCCAACTTAGGCCATCTCTGCCTTTTTTTAGAGATGATATAGTGCAAACATAGCTGCCAACGGGTTACCCTGGAGGGTGAGGGAAGCAGCTTCCAGACAAGGGTGGTTATTGGGGTCAGAGCAGTTATTCACAGGGCTCTTCTACAAATAAACAAATTAAAAATATAAACAATATCATTTCTGTGTACTTCCTTTAATTGACTCCCAGTGCATTATCAGTCGGTATGTATCCTAAGTCATTTTCTCCATTACTAGTGGTAATGGATGATGTTTAACATGTTTCCAAGGGAGTAACTTTGGACAAGTCACCTGAAGTCAAAATTCGTCTGACGCTAATGGTTCTTGAGCACGGACATGGTATGTTCAACACCAGTTGAGTTCAGTTTATGACCCGTGTCAGTCAGGCTGGAGCCAGTAATGCTCATCTCTAACCATGCAAAGGGAAGAGGTGAACGATTCAAACAGAGGTGGAATTGAGAAGTTTACTGAAGGATGATGAGTATTAACTTACAGTAGTAGAGGCTAATCTAAGGCTTTGCTGAGTGGTGGCAGAGGTCTGCTTTAGGGATTTTTAATTACTCTTCAATTACATTGCAGTACATGTATAGTACAGATTCCCATATGATGGCCACTTCTATTTGGGGTAGGATGCAAGTTTTTACAGATTGAGGTTTTTAATATCCAGTTTTGTTTTACGTATGGATGTTTTAGAGGACAGTTTGTAATCATGACCATATAATAATCTATCTCTTATGAAACTAACTGGAATTGAAGGATGATCTGACAATTTGATTTAGGTGTAAACAGTTTTTACAGCTTGGCGATAAGAACGAGCTCTTCTTTCCTTCCTCAAGACTCATGTTCAGCGTCTCTTTGGAAATAGCCTGGTAATCTTCCTGGGGCAAAATGAACTATGTCATCTTTGTGATCCTGACATAAAAAAGGAGAAGAAACATGGCAATGGAAGTGTGTAATTTCAGCTGAAGCGAATTTCAGTTTTGGATACTCAGGATAATGAAAACAAAGACATTATGGTAGGGGAGGGAAGGAGAGGCCCTTATTTAAGTCTGAGGTTCGCTGAGCTAGTTTGGAGCCAGTTTTGTTATTTCCAATTCAGTGGGATGGCTTGGGGTGAATTCTATCTTGAAGGTTTCACTTGCTGGATCAGCTGCGATCTAAATCTAATACTTATACAGAAGACTAGGAGCTATCTGCACTACTGTTGCCAGAATAATATTTATAAATACATTTTGAATAATTAATATACGGTAATTAGTACTCTAATATTTTACATGAGAGTACTACTTTAATTAGCCTTCAAAACAACCTTACATTGTGAGCATTTTTTAAATCTCCATCTTACCAATGAAGAAACCAAAGAGAGGTTAAGCAAGTTGCTTGAGGTTGCACTGGTGATGAATGTTGGGACCAGGATTCAAATTTGAGCAGTCTGACTTCAGAGCTGAAGCACCTCACCACCATGCTCAACTCCCGAGAACAATTTTGGCTCTGGGAAAGATGATTAACCTTTATGTCTAATTCCTTTGTTTTTAAAGGGCTATAACAGCACTTCCTGCCTCCCCAGTGCAGAGAAGTGTTCTGAGATTAATGGCAGTGTGTGTCCATTTCAGCCTCTGTGCGCCTCTCCCTTTATGCACCAAGTTCCTTTGAAGTCATTAAAAGGCCTATGTGTGTGTGAAGGGAAGCAGAGGCCTTGGCAGGTGAGGGAATTGAGTAGATGTTGCAGGAACATATATAAATCACTTTTATTTTCTTGGAAAATGATCCATATAAACACCAAGTAGTGTGAAATGCTTTGTATTGTGTGTTTGCAGATAACACTCCCCAATATGTGATACTCCTCTTTGGAAGTCACAATCCATGGAAAGTGCCCTTAAAGAATAATTTTGTTTTTAGCGTTTGCTCCTCAGGTAACTCAAAAGCTTCTTAAGGCAGGAACCAGGTCCGACTCATCTTTATCCTAAAGGTTTCCTAATCTTTTTCTCCCTAGTCCCCTCTAGCATCTGCTCTGGTACTTGGTACTTAGTAGGTGCTCAATAAAGCTGGGAGAATTTGATTTTGTGTAGCCAATTTCTCAGTTAGCTTCATTCCTAATGAGGAAGGCTACCTAGAAGGGCAAGAACTTTTTTTGGAAGCATTTTGAAAGAAATTTAAATCATTAATTTTAAGAGAAAGAGAGTTTGAGGAATGGAAGCCAGTTGTCAGGAAGTGTTTCTTGACTGAGAGAAATGTGAAAATCCAGACATTGTATTTCAAGGACAAGGGCATTTTTCTTTATAGATTTTGAATATTAGGGTATTTGTGGTGAGTCAGACCTAGTTCTACCCAGAAGGAGGGGAGCTGAGAGAGCAAGAGGTGGTCCCCCTTCTGGGCTCAGATTTCATGGCTGGAGCATAGAAACAGCAAGGAGAATCATTCACCGTGGATGGAGTGCGAAAGCAAGCATATTGGCACACTTTTAACATGGATCTGGCAGACGCAGTCTCTGCCACAGGAAATTGTCACTACTAAAGTTGTTAGCCCACTTAAACTTTCTTAGACAGAGTAATAATACCTCCTAAGGGTTCCCACAACAGGGAACATCTGTTTTTCAGATGTTAACCTATCCAACATATCCACCCCTTGTAAACAGTAGTTGAATTAGGCCAACTTTCTGAGTGCTATTGTTTTATACTTACTTCAACATTTATCAAGTCAAGGGATGTAAAAATCTACTTAGAAGCCAGTAACTACTTTCTCTCAGGAATTGAAGCTTAATATCCAGGAAAATGTCTTCCTTGGCATTCATCATTCTTGGAGCTAATTAATTTGGGTCCTTGTTTTTCTTATTGTTCTAAGGAGGAGAAAATAACCATAGCAATTTCGTTTCCTAACAACAGTGAGGATCAGTGACTTTCATTTTCATTTCCCAATCAATTGATTAGTAAATTAATCTGTATATTTTGTACCTATTCTGTGAAAGTCATCACGCTAATTTAAGGGTAGGGTGTGCTTCAGGAATACAGGACGAGTCAACATTAGAATACTTATTAATAAAGGAAAAACCATATAAATCTCATAAGGCAGGAAAGCATTTGATGAAAGTTAACAGTCAACCAATAAAAGCTTTTAGTTAAATGAGATTATAATGATAGACTTTAAAATAATAAAAAAGTATCTGAAGACAACAGCTAGAGAAATTTGTGTGAAAAGAAGGAACAAGGCAAGGATGTCTACTTTTACCATTAGTCATGTTGTTTGGCAGTCTTCAACAATGCAATCAGACAAGAAAAGGAAGTAAGAGGTGTAAGTATTGGAAATAAAGTAAAAACATTTTATTTGCAGATAGGAATCAAATAAAAAACTTATAGAATCATTAAGAGAGCCAGAAAAGTGGTTGGTTATAAGTATATAAACCAAGCAATAGTCTTTTTAATTGACCCTTTTGTACTTTTGATTGAAAGTTTCTGATTGAACAGGATGAGAAATTTCATTAGTAATAACAACAAAACAGAATATTTGTAGAAATAAACAATAAGAAAAGTACAATACTCAAATTAATATATATATAACTTAACTGTAAGAAATAAAAGAAGATTTGAATAAATAGAGATATAATTACAGGCATATAGGTATAGATATGAAATACCTTGTTCTTGATGGCAGAATTCAATATTGTGAGGAGGCAAAAATGTGATGCAAACGCAACCAGAGTTCTAATTTTGAAATCTGACAAAAGTTATAATTCATTTCGAAAAATAATACACAAAAATAGCTCAGAAACAATAAAGAGTAGTGGGTAAGGTGCTCTAAAAGAGATAAAAATGTATTTTAAAGAGTCACTAATTGGAACAAGGTGATACTGGCCATAATAGTAGAGCTCAATCAGTGATCTAGAATAGATGTCCACAG
Organism: Cacajao melanocephalus; assembly: GCA_963573385.1. Classification (NCBI taxonomy): domain Eukaryota; kingdom Metazoa; phylum Chordata; class Mammalia; order Primates; family Pitheciidae; genus Cacajao; species Cacajao melanocephalus. Next base: position 70,121 of record CAUYLG010005021.1, on the reverse strand, counting down.
ACTAGATCTAAGTATTCATTAGAATCTAATATATCATAAAGGTAAAGTAGAAGGATGGTTTATTCAAATAAAAGACGTTATGATAACAGGCTAATGTTTTGGGGAAAAGTTTAGAGCCTTACCTCACACTTTAAATGGAAATAAATTTCAGATAAATTAACAATGTTGGTGTGAAAAAATAATACTATTGAAATGCTAGAAGAAAATATGAATATTTTGATAATACTCTAACAGGTGGAGACCTTTCTAATACAATACCAAATGCCAAAACCACAAAACTTTGATAAAGTACATAGAAATTTAAAATTTTTGTGTGTATATATATATATATATAATATAAAAATGTAAATATATACATTTATTAATAAATCTATAATATATATATATATGTGCACATAAGGTCACCAGTGCTCCATGAATATGCTTGTACCATCCATACCAGAACTTATATGCTCATAAGTTTCTATCATACCAGAATGAATGGCAAATTTTTCAAGCTAGTTATTAAAACAGTCATTAAAAATTATATAAACTTTCAGCCAGGCATGGTGGCTCAGTCCTGTAATCCCAGCTATTTGGGAGGCCAAGGCAGATGGATCACCAGGTCAGGAGCTCGAGACCAGCATGGCCAATATGGTGAAACCCTGTCTCTACTAAAAATACAAAAATTAGCCAGGTGTGGTGGCATACGCCTGTAGTCCCAGCTACTCGGAAGGCTGAAGCAGAAGAATCACTTGAATCTGGGAGGCAGAGGTTGCGGTGAGCAGAGATCACGCCACTGCATTTCAGCCTGGGTTAACAGAGTGAGACTCCATCTAATATATATACATATATGTGTATATATATATTTCAATTAAATAAATTGCATTAAGAACAAAGGCAATAAATACATAAAACAATCTATCTCTTCCCAATTATTTTACTATATTTTGCTGTTACCTGTCTCTTGAATTTATTTATATCTATTATATCAATGTGGTAGAAATATCAGATTGTAAGGAGGAGGATAACTGGAATCTGGGACTAATGCCACCAACACCTGTTATGCTCTACCTCTTTTTGCTTATTAATATCCTCCTTTCTATTATAGACCAGTTTCTTTATATGGTTGGGGCACTGTAGTCAGTAACTACTAGACTCCCATCTTTGATTTCACTGCCAGAGAGACGCAGAGACTCTAAGACCTGCTTTCTTATCTAAAAGTAAAAATATCTCAGAAAGTATTCTGATTGACCTGTTTGGGTCAAGTGCTAGACCAGTCATGACAGCCAGAGGGATTTGCTGGACAATAGGTCGATATTGGTTCAGTGGCTGATCCTAGACTTACTTTAAGAGGAAGATAAGAGCTCTCAGAATATGGCCACTGCTTTTTATAAATGCATAGTAGAAGGAGCGTTTCCTAGAGAAGTATGTTGTTTTGGGCAGACCTAAGAATGGATTTCCATGACACTGAGCTTCTCCCTAAGTTTTGCCCAGCTTTTGGAAAGATCCTCCTTAAATTACAGAAGCTTGTGAGCCACAAGAAGTTGGATCATGCTTAAGCCCAAAGCCTGCATTATTTAAAAAGTGATTCTGGTGATCGTGAAGTACACAGATGCTTATCTTTTCTTCTAAACTGATACTCCTCTGCCATTGTCAATTGAATTCATAACTTCTGAAATCCCTCTTTTTCTTTCTGTTTTTAGAGACAAGGTCTTGCCCTGTCACCAGGTTGGAGTGCAGTGGTGCAATCATAGCTCATTGCAATCTCAAATTCCTGGGCCCAAGCAATTTTCCTGCTTTAGCCACTTAAGTAGCCAGGACTACAGGTGCCCATCACCATCTGTAGCTAATTTTTAAATGAATTAATATATTTTTCTTTTTGTAGAGACAGATTCTCACTATTTTGCCCAAGCTGGCCATGAACTCCTAGCTTTAAGGAATCCTCCCATCTCAGCCTCCCAAAGTCCTGGGATTATAGGCATGTGAAATACTTTTACTTTATTATTTTGCTAACATATTAACCTTATATTTTACAAACCATGAATATAAAAACTATCACCATTTTTCTATTTAATCTCCAAAGAAACCTATCATAGTCTTAAATTTAGTGAATATTTATTAAGCATTTACTTTGTACCTTAGTGTCATATCCCCTACCTCCCACAAAATAACAAGTAAGCTCTTCCCTCAAAGCCCACACTACTGGAAGACTGGCGGTGTGTTACATTAGGTCTGTCTCAGAGCTAACCACCTGCTGCTAGACAAGCCAAAGGGAGAGAGAAAAGCAGCCTTTTTATTTGAGGATCTTCATGAGTCTGAGTCTCATGAGTTTTAAAAACTGGTTCCCTGTTTTCAGCGAAGAATTATGAATCCAGGCTTGAATTTAAGCCCGGGCACATAGACTGTGGACCCAAATGAAGCCTTAGGGTGTTTAAGAAAAACTAGACAGTGGGCCTAAAAAGAAATTTACATATTTGTGCCATCTTTCTAGCTTTGTGCTGTGGTGATTTTATAATCTGTGATGTTTAACAGAGGGGCAATTATTGCTTTCTTCTGTCTTTATTTACGTTCTGTTTACAAATGAAAATCTCTATACAAGGAAACACTCTAAGGTTCTTTTAACACTGACAGAATGACCATTCACTTTAAGTTATAGCCAGATGTTTCTAGGACAAAGTTATGGCCAGTTGTTGGGGATTATGGAGATTCAAGAGCATCTTGACTGATGGCATTTATTATGCCTCATCTGTATGTGTTGGTTTTGGGAAGAAATGGTCTAAAAGTATCTGCTGACTTGAGTATTTTATCCAGCTATGAAAAGAGTTAAAAGTGTGTGTGTGTGTGTGTGTGTGTGTGTGTGTGTGTGTGTGTCTGTGTTGGTGCAGGGGGTCGGGAGATACTCAACATGGAGAAATTCCACCTTTATGATTATGGAAGTTTCAGGGGACTGGTAATTTTGGCAAGCCTGTGCCAGGCTGATACATTTAAGCCAGTTTTCAAGAGCCACTGTAGCAAGGCAGGATTTGGGCCTCTTCCTCTGTCTTTGAAAACAGAGACTGCTCTAGGCCAGAGATGTCAGTGTATATAGTTAACTGTTATGGATCTTACAATAAAAATTTGTTGAAGGTCATTAAACACTCATCTCTCTGTGTTTATTACTTTAGTCTTTTATTTGTTGGTAGACATGGATCGTTTGATGTCAATTACCACCACACTTGGCATTTTATGCAGTAAAGGTCCTTATGGTTCTTGATGGGTAAATAAACAAGCTAGTGAAAAGCTACAGTTCTTGCATTTCTGCTCACTTAACAGCCTGAAGCAAGGGGAGAAGGGCCTCTTTGCAGTTGTGCCTTCTGTGAACAATGTCTTGGGCCTGAATCCATAGCCCTGACCTGCTCCCCTCTGCTCACCCTACCTGCTTTCCTCCTCAAATGTTGCAATGACCTTGGCAGCTCTCAGTGAATTGGAGCTGGACATTCCCTTTCTTTCTTTTTTTTTTTTTTTTTTAAAAAAAAGTCATCACAAAGAGCTTATTTATATGGAATGCTAATTTCTTTTGCACTGTATGAAGAGATAAATGTATCCCCTTATTCAAAGTACAATTTTTTTTAAACTTATTTTAGGTTTGAGGTTATTGCATTTCTTTCTTTCTTTCTTTCTTTCTTTCTTTCTTTCTTTCTTCTTTCTTTCTTTCTTTCTTTCTTCTCTCTCTCTCTCTTTCTTTCTTTTTTTTTTTGTGGGGTGTTAAATTCAGAGTGAGCCTCCTTGTGTCAGTTCCATTTGAGGATATTTTTGCTTTGTATCTCCCTAACTACACAAATGATTAGACATTTTCTAATATTCCCAAAATAGTGAGTAAGTCTGAAATAGAATATTAGTTATTCTCTTGGAATATCTATCTTGTGCCTGTCTTTGTGCTAAATGTTCTGCCTCTATGATCTGATAGCCTCATTATAACTCTGTAGGGTAGATACTAATATAAGCCCCATTTTAAAGATGAGAAACCCCAGGGTAATCACTGCTCAAGGTCACACAACTAGTAAGAAGCAGAACTGGGATTCCAAAGCAAATTGATCAAACTTGGCAGGTTTACCCTTCACCACTTTTCTGAACAGCCCAAGCTTTGTTACTTGCATGCTTGATGCATCAATTGTTCTGAAAACAATATTAAAATGTACATAATACTCAGATAAGTTTCAAATTATAATAAAATGTACTTAGCTGTATGTGATAACTATCATAATTTATTCTTGATTTAATGTTTTATAACATTCTGCAGGATCTTATTCCTCTTTAGGATCATCATTATGAAACATCAGTTATCCTTGTCCCATGGATATAAAAGGATGCTGGGTGTATTAGTCTATTTTCACACTGCTGACAAAGACATACCCAAGACTAGTGAATTTACAAAAGAGGGAGGTTTAATTGGACTTATAGCTCCACATGGCTGGGGAAACCTCACAATCATGGAGGAAGGCAAGGAGGAGCAAGCCACGTCTTACATGGATAGCAGCAGGCAAAGAGAGAGAACTCCTGCAGGGGAACTCCTCTTTATACAATGATTGGATCTTGTGAGACTTATTCACTATCATGAGAACAGCACAGGAAAGACTTCCCCCCATGATTCAATTCTCTCCCATCAGGTCCTTCCCACAACACATGGGAATTCAAAATGAGATTTGGGTGGGGACACAAGTCATACCATATCACTAGGTAATAGGCATTTTTGTTTTAAAAAATCTAGATAAACCCTAGGAAATCTTATATATGATAGATGTTTTTGTTTTAATTCAATGCTGTGAAGCTGAAGAGGGAAAGACTGGGTTGTCCCTGCATTCCAGTTGGATAATCTTAAAAGCAAATGTAATGTACTTAATGTTGAGGAATAAGTAGCCTGCTCACGTTAAAGCAGTCAGTCATATTTTACTATTTTTCTGGGGTTGGGGGAACTGTATTTCACAGTGATGTTTGTTCTTTCTGTACTTGGTCCTTTAGTGGTCATAACATGGTGGGGTGAATCATTAGTATTTGTTTTAAACAGAAAAATGGGCCAGAAAAATTTATTTGTTTATTCATTAGATTTATTAAATACCCACAGCTAAAAGCTAATAACAATCTATGCTATCAAATATATAGATAATTTTGAAATTACACCTAATAGTCAAAACATAAGCTTTCTCTTGAAAGGAAACATGCTTCTGACTAAGGAAACACTTTATCCAAGCCTGTGATAAAGCCTGGGAGTTTTAGGTCTATACCCAGGAACTTGCAGATATATGTTTTGTGACTTCCTCTTGAAAATTAATGGCAGCTTCAAGAAAGCAAAAGTGGTGAACCAAACCATGCATGTGCCTTTGTCTTCAGATCTGGGACATCTCCCCCTTAAGTTTAGGAGAAAGCTGTAGCTCTTCCTTCTGTCACTGTGTTCTTATTATTGCCCTTCTCTTTAGCACTCACATTACTTAGAGTAGATTGAATTCAGAGAGTTTATAAGGTGCTGACTAACATTATTGCCTTTTATTTACAGGCACGCTTGTCATATTTATTGGAACTGGCCATTTCATGAAAAATATTTCCTCGCTAACATTAAGTATAAAATGTTATTTGTGAACAGGTGATAATTAATTATCATATTTAAATTTTTTTGTGTATTTAGGCATATTAACATAGCTAATGCATTTCTATTTGAAGTGTGTAAATCTTTAAGTGCAATATTCCATTCCCAACATAATTCTCTTAACCTTTTTATGTATGTAAAAAGCTCACATTCATATTAAATAAATCTTTTCTTTCCCAAAAGAGAAAATGAGGTCCTAATACAGTATGTGCTGTGCATTTCTCTCCACAATGGCCTGTGACTGACTGAAGCCAAAGGTTTTAAACAGTGACATGTAGTTTATATTATAAAAGAGAAATAGTCATCTAGAATCATACCAATATTCAGCCAAGAAAATTCCTTAAAATGTCAATTGCTGAATAACAAGATATGTGTCTGTGTTCTCATCTGCAATCTGTCACTTGTTTTCATCATTCTCTAGACAAGGTTTTTTTTTTTATCTTACGTTTTGACTTATAAAATAATAATAGTACCACAATACTGTAATTGTATAATGATAACAGGAGATACTACTGAGTACCTTACCCATTAAAAGAGTAACAACGAATTCCAACTAAACTTATTTTTGTAGCAAAAAGCATCTGCAATGTGTTTTCTACTTAAATTAACTTCTGGGAAATACCATTTCTGCTTGTTCTTCTAGGAAACTGGATCTATATTCGGAAGATTCATTTTCCAGTTCTGATTCACCACCTAGGAGTTACATGAGCTTGGTAAGTTACTTAATTGTTTAAGGTTGAGTTTCTTCTTCTAGAAGAGCTTATATATGGGCGAAACTCTACTCCCCACCAGCTGCAAAAGCATTTTATATGTTATAAAGGATTTTTAAAATGGAAGATTTTAATCTAATTTATCTAAATATATCATCCTTTAGGAATACTTTGGATGAACTGTTTTCACTTCCTTAAATAGCAGTGGCTAGGTTCTTTGCCTTTTATTTCTGTGTGTCTTGAAGATTTTATTGAGATGAATCCTATTAGAAACACTTTAAGAAAAGTCAGGTTTCAGGTGAATGCCTCTTTAACTCAACAAAATGTAAATGTGACAAAAGAATTTGGAAACCCTTGGAGTTGTAATGAATTTTGACCTTATTGTACATAAAAGGACTAACTTTCGTTCTTATTGTTGATAAAAACAGGAGAACATCGTATAACCAATGGTTATACAAGGTCCAGAATGTTCAATTTTGATTCATGAGACTCAACCAGCAAGAGGTAATAAACTGAAGAATTTGTAGGTAGGGTGGTCGTTAAGAGTATGGGTTTTACCTGATGCCCATCAATGATAGACTGGATAAAGAAAATGTGGCACATATTCACCACATATTTTATGGAATACTATGTAGCCATAAAAAAGGATGAGTTTATGTCCTTTGCAGGGACATGGGTGAAGCTGCAAACCATCATTCTCAGCAAACTAACACAGGAACAGAAAACCAAACACCACATGTTCTCACTCATAAGTGGTAGGTGAACAATGAGAGTACATGGACACAGGGAGGAGAACATCACAGACCAGGGCTTGCCGGGGGTAGGGGGCTAGGGGAGGGATAGCATTAGGAGAAATACCTAATGTAGATGATGGGTTGATGGGTGCAGCAAACGACCATGGCACTTGTGTACCTGTGTAACAAACCTGGACATTCTGCACATGTATCCCAGAACTTAAAGTATAATTAAAAAAAAAAGAGTATGGGTTTTAGGGTCAGCTAGAACTGGCTTGAATCCCTGGTTTGCAGTGTGTCAATTGCATGTCCTTGGGTAAGTTATTCAAAGGCTCTAAGCCTTAGGTTCCTCGTTTGTAAAGTGGCTCAGCATTTAGGAGTCAGAAGGATTATTTGAGAAAATGTTAGCTCAGTGCTGAGCAGAACCCTGGCAGATGGAAGTAGTCACCCTATTTAGAGTAGCTATTTTAATAGTCTTTATTCTTAAGGGTCCATATATGCAAGGAGCTACACATATAACCCCTTTTACATTAGCATTTGGCAAAGAGGTCAAGATACAGAAAAGAAAGCTTCCACCAGCAAGCAGCTTTGGGGATAGTCCCATGGAACAGAGACTAGTGTTGGTTAAGTCAAGGCCAAATGACATATTTATGGCTGTCACAAGGCCCCGTTTATAGTGAATTCCACTTATAGCAATTATTTTATGAACAGTAAGCTGGCCTTACTGAAGCACTAAAAACATCTTTAACAGTATAGAAGTCCCTACTTTTCACTCAGCTGTTCTATTAGAAACTGGATTTTAAGTTGGATTGTCATAAATACAAAGATTAAACAGTTATAAATATTCATTGAAATAATATTTGAGTTCTAAACTCTAATAAATGGGCATGCATAGGGCATCTGCATTTTACACAAGGTACCCTCAATATTCCATGAATGTACTTATGTACACAGGATACACACAATACGTATTTTCCTTTTAGTTACCAAAGAAGTTCTTTGTGCTAAGTATTGTTAACCTCCTTTTACAGATGAGGAAACTGAGTTTCAGAGAGTTTAAATAACTACCTAACTTCACATACATAAAGTAGAGGAGCCAGAATTTGACCCAACTGTGTCTGATAAAAAAATTCCTATTCATCCTACCATATGGGCCCCACAGCTAAACAGTTTACCCAAGCTCAGCTGATGTGGAAAGGATGCCACCGCCCTTGCTTTGGTGTCCCTGGGAGAAATATATAGGCTGTTGATACAGCAGTGAGCCTCAGTGCAGAGAACCACATTGTACATCAAAGTTACATTCCAGGAAAGTCCAACTTACAGCCAAAAGACATATAAAAGGCAATTTTTTCCACAGAATGAAAGAAACGAAAGGCCTAGATTCATTCCCACAATACTACCACCCAGCACTTATAATCTATTAGCGCTGCCCTGTAACATTTTAAATAACACTTAAAAGGTATTACATGAATAATAAAAAAAGAATAAAATTATTCTTACTTTGAGTATGTCGCCTCTGGGGTAAAGGGATGAAATTTGTACCAAAGAGAATGACTACGTAAACCTATATTGTAGATGGAATGAATTAGGCAGGAAGAAGGGTGTAAAGACTTTTCCACTTCTATGTCTGTCTCCATCAACTCCATGTCTCCATACAGGCAATGACACATGGGGGAGCCTTTCTCCTCTCTTTAAGACAATGCAGAAGGAATAAAACCTGAAAGCCTTGTATGTACTTTAGTATAAGGAGTCACACAATAACACATTGTTGCTGCCTACAGGCACTTACTGCATGACATACTGTTCATATAGATGTAACATTTCATGACAAAGCAAAATGTATCCTGTATAAATGACCTATTTAAGTGTGAAATAGAAAACATACTCTCCTTGTTTGTTTTCACATTTGCTGATGGTACTACCTCTTTCTTGCCTCTTTCTACTGCATTCCTATGTGTCTTGTCAGCTCTGCAGCAGCAGCAGCAACAGCAACAGTATCTAATAAAAATAATAACCTAATAACAACAGCTAACATTTGCAAAACACACTAATGTTTATTAGTTCTTTTGCTCTCCACAAACTCTAGTCATAAAAATTATTGTCATTCCAATTTACAGATAAAGAGACTGAGGCTTGGAAATTATCTGATTATTAAGTGTGTAGTAAATTCTGGTTCTTACTAGGATGAATTAAGCGCAAACCACCTTGTCTCTCCCAGTGATAATTTTATAAAAGCTGAAAAAATGCATGGAGCAGTTATTTGAGGACCCCTAAAAGTGGACAGTAGTTGGTGAACTGGGAAAGAACACCAGAATTTGAAGTGTCACTAATCAGGCCATTGATTTTTTTTCCCCGTGGTTTAAACTTGATGCAACCCAAAACCCAGAAGAGGGTGCCATGGTGCAGAGAGAACTTCAGGAGAAAGCCTCTACTTCTGGGCTGGGAAGCAGCAGAGGGAACTCCTAGCACTCAGAGAGGGTGGGGAAGATCACTTCTTTTTCTCTTCTTTTAAAAATATTTTCTCCTTTCTCTTACAGTCTACTCCGAAGCAATTCTGTGGTAATGGCATGGATATGAGAGCCAAAATTTTCAGAGAGATGAACTTTCCTTTGATCTACAGAACTGTGGTCCTAAGAGAATTTGCCTGACAGGGCAGACTCCTGTTGCTGTGATACAGATTGAGGTAACTGAAACCTTAGCTTTTTGGCCAGAGGACTGAAGGTACTGGGAATTATTTTCCCAGGAGTTCCCAGTACCAGAAACCACTTGAAAGATTATGAAGAGGAGGGAGCTTTGGGAAGTAATCCCTATAAAATTATTTATGAACTCCAGTGATCACCCCTGAGCTGGGCATACATGGATCTGGTCCCAATCAGCATACAGAATTCTTTGGGAAATAAAATAACAGAGAGACTGCTGCCTAGGTCCCAGACTGACCACTGGGTGGTGCATATATGGGATGGATCTGAATATCATTGAAAAAGGCTTAAAAAACGGAACAAAATTAAAACCACAGCCCACAGGAAGTGAGTCAGAACTTGCAGCCTGAACTCAATGATGTTGATTGCCAGGTAAAACAAAAACATCAACATTCTCCATAGGACTTAAACCAGTCCCAGATTTTCATAGGACAATGTTAAAAATGTCCAGGTGCAAGTCAAAATTTCTTGGCATTTTGGGCGAAAACTTAATTTTTTTTCACTGGGAACAAAACAATCAATGAAAGCGAATTCAGAGGTAACACTGATGGTCTAATCATTGACCCAAAGACTTCAAAGCAACTATTATAAAAATCCTTCAACAAGTAACCCCAAACACTCTTGAAATGAATGGGAAAGTAAAAAGTCATAGCAAATAATCAGAAGGTATAAAGACACATCAAGGGGATATTTTAGAATTGAGAAATACAGTAACTGACATAAACTCACTGGGTGGACTGAATGGCAGACTGGAGATGAGAGACAGTAAAAAGTCAGTGAGCTTAATGATAGGTCAATAGAAATTATCTGTGCTAAGCAGGAAAAAAAAGAGTAAAAAATAAATGAGCAAAGAGTCTTCCAATTTCACTTCCAACATGTAACGAGCTTGGAAGTCACCACTCCTGAACTTACAAGAAGAAAAGCTAGATAAACTAGAAATTAATAACTTCTTGGACCCATCCAATAACTGAGTTTACAGGGCTAAATACAACCCTTAAGTCTAGAGAAACAAGCACATTCAGAGAGACACAGCTGAGATCAGCTTGCCTGGAGCAGAAGCCATGGAGTCATAGACTCATGGGACCACTTAAATGGTAAATTTTACAAATTGCTGGAAACTGAGATTGTGGATAACTATGAGAATGAGAAATTACTGGTGGTTTCAGTCTTTCATGGGCCTTACCTCCAGGAACCTCACCAGGAACTCACAGCAAAGATCTGAAAGAGATCCCCTCATGGCTTTGGCAGGGGAGAAGGAATAGTAATCATTGTGAAATATACTCAGAGCCTTCTCCATAATAAAGGACCACACTCCAGGGGAAAGGACTTTTCCAGGGTCTTATTCCAGCTGGGGAAAGGAAATTCCTCTTACTCCAGCCCCCTCCAGTCTTCTTGTCTCAACTAAAGGAGAAATATCATAGTTACCAGGGGTCACGACTTCAAGGAAACAAAGCAGGAATACTGCATCTGGGGAAAGAATACTGCATCTAGGGAAGGATACTTCACAAAGAGAAACACTTATGAAGATCACAGGAAGCTTACAATCTTGGCGGATGGCAGAAGGGGAAAAGGCATCTCACGTGGTAAGAGCAAGAGCGAGAGAGAGAGGGAAGGAAGAGGTGCTACCCATTTTTAAACAATCAGATCTCGTGAGAAATCACTCTCTACCAAGGCGATGGCACCATACCATTCATGAGAGATACACCACTAGGATCCAAACACTTTTTGCTAGGCCCCACCTCCAACAATGGGGATTACATTTCAACATGAGATTTGGGTAAACAAATATCCAAACTGTGTCAGTGTATACAAATCAACTCAACATAGATTAAAGACTTCAGCATAAGACTTGAAACTGTAAAACTACTTAAAAGAAAACAGAGAGAAAAAGGCTTCCTGACATTGGTCTGGTCAATGATTTTTTGGGTATCTGAAGCACCTGCAGCAAAAGCAAAAATAGACAAATGTGATTACATCAACCAGAAAAGCTTCTGCAGAGCAAAGGAAACAATCAGCAGAGTGAAGCCACAACCTACAGAATGAGAGAAAATATTTGTAAACCATACATCTGATAAGGGGTAAATATCCAAAATAGATAAGGAACTCAAGCAACTCAATAGCAAGAAAACAAATAATTTAAAATGGGCAATGTACGGTAACTATAGCTAATGAAAATGTATTGTATATTTCAAAATAGGGGAGAGGATTTTGAATGTTCTCACCACCACAAAATGACAAATGCTTGAGGTGATGGATATGCTTATTACCCTGATTGGTCATTATACAATGTATACATGTATTAAAACATCACACTGTAACCCATAAATATGCACAGTTATTATGTGTCAATTAAAACAAAATAAAACTTTTTTTAAAAAAACTGGGCAAAGAACCTGAATATACATTTCTTAAAAGAAGATATACAGATGGCCAATAGATACATGAGAAATGCTCAACATCATTAATTATCAGAGGAACACAAGTTAAAACCACAATGAGGCCAAGCATGGTGGCTCATGCTTCTAACCCCAGCACTTTGGGAGGCTGAGGTGGGCAGATTGCTTGAGCTCAGGAGTTCAAGACCAGCCTGAGCAGCATGGTAAAACTTCATCTCTACAAAAAATGAAAATATCAGCTGGGCATGATGGTGTGTGCCTGTAGTCCCAGATCATGCCACTGCACTGCAGCCTGGGTGTGAGAGAGAAACCCTGTCTCAAAAAGCCAAATATCAAAACAAACAAAAAACCCACCATGAAATAAATATCATCTCATACCTGTTAAAATGTCTATTACAAAAAAAAATAAGTTTTGGTAAGGATATAGAGAAAAGAGAATTTTTTATGTTTTTAATGAGAATGCAAATTGGTATGGCCAATGTGGAAAACAGTATGAGATTTCCTCAAAAAACTAAAAACAGGACTACCATGAGATCCAATAATCCTACTTCTGGGACTATATCCACATGAAATGAAATCAGTGTGTCAAAGAGATATCTATTCTCCTATGTTCACTCCAGCATTATTCACAATAGCCAAGATATAGAGTCACTGACAGATGAATGGTTAAAGAAAATATGGCATAATATACAAAGAAATATTTTTCAGCCTTAAGAAGGAAATCCTGTCATTTGTGACAATGTGGATGAACCTGGAGGATATTATGCTAACTTAAATAAGCCAGGCAAAGGAAGACAGACTTGCATGATCTCACTTAAATGTTGCCTTAGTCCATTGTGTGCTGCTGTAACAGAATACCTGAGGCTGGGTAACTTATAATGAACAGAAATGTATTTGGCTCAAAGTTCTGGAGGTTGGGAAGTCCAAGAGCATGTCACCAGCATCTGGTGAGGGCCTTCATGCTGCATCATCCTGTGGTGAAAGGCAAAAATGCAAGTAATGGGGGAGAGCAAGAGCAAGAAGTGGCTGAACTTGCTTTTACAGCAAGCTCACTCTTGAGATAATGAATCCGTTCCCATAGTAATGACATTAATCCATTCATCAGGGCAAACCTAATAGACATTTATAGAACTCTCCACCCCAAATCCACAGAATATACATTCTTCTTAGCACCACATCGCACCTACTCTAAAATTGACCACATAATTGGAAGTATAAATCGCTCCTCAGCAAATGCAAAAGAATGGAAATTATAACAAACAGTCTCTCAGACCACAGTGCAATCAAATTAAAACTCAGGATTAAGAAACTCATGCAAAACCACTCAACTACATGGAAACTGAACAACCTGCTCCTGAATGACTACAGGATTAATAATGAAATGAAGGCAGAAATAAAGATGTTCTTCGAAACTAGTGAGAATGGAGACAATGTACCAGAAACTCTGGGACACATTTAAAGCAGTGTCTAGAGGGAAATTTATAGCACTAAATGCCCACATGTGAAATGAGGAAAGATCTAAAATTGGCATCAATTGTCAAAATTAAAAGAACTAGAGAGGAAGATCAAACAAATACAAAAGCTAGCAGAAGACAAGAAATAACTAAGATCAGAGCAGAACTGAAGGAAAGAGAGACACAAAAAAAAATCCTTCAAGAAATCAATAAATCAAGGACCTGGTTTTTTGAAAAGATCAACAAAATAGATAAACTGCTAGCCAGACTAATAAAAAGGAAAAGAGAGAAGAATTGAATAGATGCAATAAAAAACAATAAAGGGGATATCACCACCTATTCCACAGAAATACAAACTACCATCAGAGATTACTACAAACAACTCTATGCACATAAACCAGTAAATCTGGAAGAAATGGATAAATTCCTGGACGCTTACACCCTCCCAAGACTAAACCAGGAAGAAGTTGAAACCCTGAATAAACCAATAACAAGGTCTGAAGTTGAGGCAGCAATTAATAGCCTACCAACCAAAAAAAGTCCAGGTCGAGATGGGTTCACAGCCAAATTCTACCAGATGTACAAAGAGGAGCTGGTACCATTTCTTCTGAAACGATTCCCAACAACACAGAAAGAGAAAATACTCCCTATCTCATTTTATGAGACCAACATCATCCTGATACCAAAACTTGGCAAAAACACAACTAAAAAAAGAAAATTTGAGGCCAATATCCATTTTGAACATTGATGCAAAAATCTTCAATAAAATACTAGCAAACTGAACGCAACAGCACATCAAAAAGCTTATCTGTCACAATCAAGTAGGCTTCATCCTGGGGATGCAAGGTTGGTTCAACATATGCAAGTCTAAAAATGTAATCCATCACATAAACAGAACCAAAGACAAAAACTACATGATTATCTCAATAGATGCAGAGAAGGCCTTCAACAAAATTCAACAGCCCTTTATGCTAAAAACCTTCAATAAACTAGGTATTGATGGAACGTATCTCAAAATAATAAAAGCTATCTATGACAAACCCACAGCCAATATCATTTGAGTGGGCAAAAGCTGGAAGCATTCCCTTTGAAAACTGGCACTAGACAAGGGCGCCCTCTTTCACCATTCCTATTCAACATAGTATTGGAAGTTCTAGCCAGAACAATCAGGCAAGAAAAAGAAATAAAGGGTATTCAATTAGGAAAAGAAGAAGTCAAACTGTCTCTATTTGCAGATGACATGATAGTATATTTAGAAGACCCCATCCTCTCAACCCAAAATCTCCTTAAGATAGGCAATTTCAGCAAAGTCTCAGGATACAAAATCAATGTGCAGAAATCACGAGCTTTTCTTTACACCAATATCAGACAAACGGAGAGCCAAATCACGCGTGAATTCCCATTCACAATTGCTACAAAGAGAATAAAATACCTAGGAATACAACTAACAAAGGACATGAAGGACCTCTTCAAGGAGAACTACAAACTACTGCTCAAGGAAATAAGAGAGGACACAAACAGATGGAAAAACATTCCATGCTCATGGTTAGGAGGAATCAATATCATGAAAATGGCGATACTGCCCAAGTAATTTATAGATTCAGTGCTATCCCCATCAAGGCCACCATTGATCTTCTTCACAGAACTGGAAAGAACCAACTTAAACTTCATATGGAATCAAAAAAGAGCCTGCATAGTCAAGACAATCTTAAGCAAAAAGAACAAAGCTGGAGGTATCACACTACCTGACTTCAAACTATACTATAAGGCTACAGTAATCAAAACAGCATGGTACTCGTACCAAAACAGAGAGATAGACTAGTGGAACAGAACAGAGGCCTTGGAAGTAATGCCACATACCTCAACCATCTGATCTTTGACAAATCTGACAAAAACAAGCAATAAGGAAAGGATTTTCTGTTTAATAAATGATGTTGGGGAAAATGGCTAACCATGTGCAGAAAGCTGAAACTGGATCCATTCCTGACACCTTACGCTAAAATTAACTCCAGATGGATTAAAGATTTAAACGTAAGACCTAACACCATAAAAACCCTAGAAGAAAACCTAGGCGATACCATTCAGGACATAGGCATAGGCAAGGACTTCATGACTAAAACACCAAAAGCAATGGCAACAAAAGCCAAAATAGACAAATGGGATGTAATTAAACTTAAGAGTTTCTACATAGCAAAAGAAACAATTATTAGAGTGAACCGGCAACCCACAGAATGGGAAAAAATTTTTGCAATCTACCCATCTGATAAAGGGCTAATATCCAGAATCTACAAAGAACTAAAACAAATTTACAAGAAAAAAAAAACCATCAAAAAAGTGGGCAAAGGATATGAACAGGCACTTTTCAAAAGAAGACATTTATGTGGCAAATAAACATATGAAGAAATGCTCATCATCACTGGTCATTAGTGAAATGCAAATCAAAACCACAGTGAGATACCATCTCAAGCCACTTAGAATGGCAATCATTAAAAACTTTGGAGACAACAGATGCTGGAGAGGATGTGGAGAAATAGGAACACTTTTACATTGTTGGTGGGTATGTAAATTAGTGCAACCATTGTAGAAGACAGTATGGTGCTTCCTCAAGGATCTATAAATAGAAATATCATTTGACCCAGCAATCCCATTACTGGGTATATACCCAAAGGATTATAATCATTCTGTTATAAAGGCACATGCACACGTATGTTCATTGGGGCACTGTTTACAATAGCAAAGACTTGGAACCAATCCAAATGCCCATCAAGGATAGACTGGACAAAGAAAATGTGGCACATATATACCATGGAATACTATGCAGCCATAAGAAAGGATGAGTTCATGTCCTTTGTAGGGACATGGATGAATCTGGAAACCATCATTCTCAGCAAACTGACACAAGAACAGAAAACCTTATGTTCTCACTCATAAGTGGGTGTTGAACAATGAGAACACATGGACACAGGGAACATCACACACTGGGGTCTGTTGAGGGGATGGAGGCTAGGGAGGCAATAGCAGGGGGTGGGGAGGTTAAGGAGGGATAACATTGGGAGAAATACCTAAAGTAGGTGTTGGGGGGGATAGAGGCAGCAAACCATCATGCCATGTGTATACCTATGTAACAATCCTGCAAGATCTGCACATATACCCCAGAACTTAAGTATTATAATAATAATAGAAAAAAAAGCAGATGTGGCCAGGCATGGTGGCTAATGCCTGTGGTTCCAGCACTTTGGTGCCAGCCGAGATGGGAGGATCACTTGAGGTCAGGAGTTAGAGACCAGCCTAGCCAGCATGGTGATACCCCGTGTCCACTAGAGATACAGAAAGATTGACAGGGTGTCGTGGTGCGTGACTAATTCCAGCTGCTCAGGAGGCTGAGCTGGGAGGGTCACTTGAGCCTGGGGGGCGGAGGTTGTAGTGAGCCAGTATCAAATGCAAAACAGAACTGTTTCATTATGAAGAAGCTACATATATTTATTCATTATAAGGAAGTGAGTGTGGCTGTTATAGCTTTAAGGGGGAAATAAAAGAATTTGACATAAAGTGTATCTAAGAAGCAAGAGAACCCTGAAAGGATGAGAAGACCCTCTGCCCAAAATGATGAATGGCCCTTTCAGAGATGAGCACATGTGATAACCATGTGACTTCTGGTTAAATGCAATGGTGCCTGACCCCACCCCTCATCACATCCTCATCTCTGAGCCTCACCTACTCTTCACTCATACACATTCTCAACTCCCCATATCTTTTTTTTGTTTTATTTTGAGATGGAGTCTTGCTCTGCCTCCCAGGCTGGAGTGCAGTGGTGCAGTCTCTGTTCACTACAGCCTCCACCTCCCGGGTTCAGATGATTCTCCTGCCTCAGCCTCCAGAGTAGCAGGCGTGCACCACCACACCTGGCTAATTTTTGTATTTTTGGTGGAGACGGGGTTTCACCATGTTGGCTGCATTGGTCTCGAATTCCTGACTTCAGGTGATCTGCATGCCTCGGCCTCCCAGGGTGCTGGGATTACAGGCTTGAGCCACTATACCCGGCCTCCCAACATCTTTCCAAAAAAAAAAAAAAAGTATCCAGAGTGAGGTTTGTCTGATGCTAGAGTTCACATTCTTTACAAAATACTTGATGCTGCCTTACAAATCTTCTAATGAGTGGATAGACATTAATGAATACATGTGTTTATTAAAAAGATTGAATGAATGAGACAATGAAGTGTGAGCCGTCGAAAATGGGAACTATTTATATAATAACTACTTGTTGTATTTAGATCAGAAGTCTGGGTAAATGGAGCTGTACTTCATCTGGGCTTTGTTCAGCACTTAGTGTCCAATTGATTTCAGATGTTTCTTGAATCTGTCTTCTCCCTAACTTCTGTCCAGGTCAAGCCACTTATTTCCTCTTACTTGAAATGTTTCAGAAATGTCTCCCAACCAGTCTCCAGTCCTTCAGGTCCATCTTGTTCAAACCCATCCTCCACAGACCTGTCAGGGAGATCCTTATAAACCTGACCTTGTCATCCTCTTGCTTGTTAAATAAGCTTCTTTATGGGGACATACAGTCCTTTATTATCTGGTTTCAGCCTGTCTCTGGCAGCATCTCCCCATTCATATCACATGTGTCCCAGCCATTTGAGCAACTTCAACCCTCTCAGCACCCCTTTTTACTCTCTTGCTTACTTCAGCTCATCTTTCAAGATCCAACTTTCTGAAGCCTTCCATGAAATAAGAAGAAATGTGTATTTGTCTCTGCCCCCAGATCCTGACATAGAGCTCCTAAAACCCTTGCAGGTAGGGGCACTAGAAGAATCTTTTATTCCTGAATAGCCTTAGAATGGGCAAGGGGAGGGTTAGCGTCCAGGAAGACAAACCATGTGATTCAAGGGCTAAAACTTTCATCCTTATCCCCTGACCTCCAGGAAGCAGAGAGGGTCTGAAGGTTGAGCTGATCATTAATGACTAGTGATGCAATCAATTGTGCCTATGTTAACAAAGCCTCCATAAATCCCCAAAAGGACAGGTTCAGCAAACTTCTGGGTTGCTGACCATGTGGAGGTCCCTGGAGAGTGGTGCACCTGGAAAGGACATGAGAGCTCCATGTCTCTTCCCACATACCTTGCCGTGTGCGTGTCTTCTATGTGACTGTTCTTTTGTATTCTTTGTAATATCCTTTGTAATAAACCGACAAATGTAAGTATGTCCCCAAGTACTGTTAGCCATCCTAGCAAATTAATTGAACCCAAGAAGGGGGTCATGGGAATTCTGATTTGTAACTGGATGGGTCAGAAGTCTAGGTGACAAACTACTGCTTGTGACTAGCATCAGAAGTGGGGGCAGTCTTGTGAGAATGAGCCCCTAACTATGGGATCTGATGCTACTCCTAGGCAGATCATGGCAGAATTGAATTGAATTATAGAATACCCAGTTAATGTTCTTTGGAGAAGTGCTTGGTTAGTGGGGATAAAAAACCCCACATACCTTTTGGTGACCAGAGGTGAAGTGTTTCTGTGTTGTGTTGACTGTGTAAAAAACAAGGCAAGGTTTATCTCTGACACCTTTGGTGATTCCTGGATGGATTACATGCTCTTTCCCCAAGGTTGCAGAACCCCATGTTTGCCACTGCCATGGCCCTTGCTGCAGTGTTTTGGGACTGTCAATTCTCCCATCCATCTCCTTATTAGACTATGGGGCATCTAGAGCAGGGGCTGCAATTTCATACCATATCCCCACTCCCAGCATATGGTAGGAACTCAATTTATTTAATAAAATTAAACTAAAGCCATCTGAAATCCTTTTTGGAAATAGACAAAGTATAAACAAACAAATACAAACTACACATTGATACTTCATATGAACTGATAATGATTTTGGGGGAAATAGCCATAAATACCAGTATGACAAAAATAACTGTTTCCTTTTTTGCAGAAGAGTAGAAAAGAGCTGCTTGCATCATGATAAACTGAGGGAAAATGAAGAACTGAGGAGCTGGCAACAGCTGGAATTTGAAGTCTCCTTCTTCAATGAAGAGCAGAAGTGGAGGGGAAGAGAGGGATTGTGCACCTGCCCATTGGGATTTCAAACAGATCTCTCCCTTCACTGAGGGTTGCAGTCAGCTTGGATGTCCTCAGCCCACTGTAGAAACCACATCCCTAAGGAAATGGATAACCTTTGACTTCCTCAAAGGAATTCATGTTAAGAGGAAGTTTAAAAGTGAACCCTCTTTCTTTAATCATGATTTCTTCACATAAAAATGCTGAGGCAAGTTTGGAAGCATAAAGACTGCTGGGTTCATCTGTGATGGGGGCAACGCATACATTCTTCAGCTGTTTGCTCTACGAGTGTGCCTTTCTTTAAATGGACAGACTGCTTCATTTAAAACATGTTTTATTCAGATTCTGAGCTCATGCTTTTACATTTAATTTTTGATTTACATGCAAGAATATTCATTATTTGGTCTACTGTTCTTTAAGTTTTGACAAATGCACAGAGTCAGGTAAGTACCACCCAAATCAAGTGGCCAGAAGATTCCATTACTACCCCAAAATTACCTTTTGCTAATCCTTTGTCATCAAACCCTTCCCCACTCTCAACCTCTTGCAGCCTTGGTCTGCTCTTTGTCCATGTAGTTTTGCCCTTCTAGAATATTATATATGTAGCCTTTGAGACTGGCTTCTTCTATCCTGCCTAAAACATTTGAGATTCGTCTATGTTGTTGCCTTTAACAATATTGTTACGGGCTGAATTGTGCCCCCTGCCTCAATTCCTATGTTGAAATAGTACCTCAGAACGTGAGTGTATTTGGAGATAGAGTCTTTAAAGAAGTAATTATGCCAAAATCAGGTAAATAGGGGGCCCTAAGCCAATGTGACTGGTGTCTTTACAAGAAGAGAAAACCTGGATACAGACAAGCATGGTGTAAGGGCCACATGAAGACGTGGAGAAGGCAGCCATCTAAAACCAAAGTGACAGAGGTCAGAAGAAGCCAACCCTGCCGACATCTTGATCTCAGACACCCAGCCTCCACAACGGTGAGATGATAAATTTCTGTTGCTTAAGTCTTCCAGACTGCGGTACTTTGTTATGGCAGCCTTAACAAACTACAAATAGTTTGAGGCTTTTATTACAGAGTAGTTTTATGGATCAATTTTATGGGTTTACCACAGTTTGTTTAATCTGTTTCCCAGTTGAGGGATATTTGGATTATTTCCAGTTTTTAGCAATTATGAATAAAGTTGCCATAAGCAGGCATAACAAGTTTTTGGGTGAACATAGGTTTCCATTTCATATGGGTAAATACGTAGGAGTAGGATTGCTGGGTTGTAAGAAATTGCCAAAAACTGCTTTCAAAGTAACTGTATCATTTTGCATTTCCACAGTAATGTATGAGGGTCTACTTGTTCCACAGCCTGTTAAGGAGTCTGTGTTTTCCTGTTTTAAAATTTTTAACCATTCTAATAGGTGTATGTTGGTACTCATTGTGGTTTTAATTTTCATTTTCCCAATGACGATGCCCAGCCACTTTCATATGCTTATTTGCCATTCATATATCTTCTTCCATAAAGTATCTATTCAAATCTTTTGCCCATTTTTAAACTGGATTATTTGTTTCCTTATTGTTGAGTTCTGAGAGTTCTTTATATATTCTAGACATTCATAGTTTTCTTCAGAGTCATGTAATTTTTCTTCTTTAGTCTATTAATGGAATGAATTACATTAATTGACTTTTGAATGTTGAACCAGTGTAACATTTCCAAGGTAAACCACATTTTGTTGTGATGTATTCTTCTTTTTATATAATGCTGGATTAGATTTTCCAGTGTTTTGTTGAGGGTTTTTGTGTCCATGACCATGAAGGTTATTGGACAGACCATTTATTTTAAAATAGTAGTTTAAAATTTAATATGGTCTTTAAGGTTATTTTCATCATTTCTATTTTATGGATGACAAATTGAGGTTAAAGAAGTTAAATTTCACCACAGCTGGTAAGTGGTAGAGCTGGCACTTGAACCTAGGTAATCAGACGCAAGTCTGTTCCCTTAACCACTAAAACCTACTGTCTCTGGAAGACTTAAGGTGAAACCAATGTCCAATCACTAGTCGATACACTTTGAGTGACTTCCTCAGAAGCAGTAATAACGACGATAGATTAGCAAAGAAGGAAGGTATTGTTGGATTATAGATCATGGGATCTGGCATCAAAATGCCTGGGTTCAAATCTCAGATCTGCTACTTACTAGTTATATGAGTTTAGGAAACATATAAGTGCTTTAGGGTCCCCTTTTATGAAATGGAAATAATAATAATACTATTACGCTGGTGCAAAAATAATTGCAGTTTGCCATTGAAAGTAATGGCAAAAACCTCAATTAATCTTTTGCACCAACCTAATACATAATTTGATTGTTATAAGGGTTGAGATAAGATATCTAGCTATGATTGTGGTACTGATTAATACATATTGCCAGAGCTTGATGATACTTAAGTTAATGGGATACATTCATCATAAATGAATCTTTGTTGACTAACTGACTCTATGGCTACATACTGAACAGAACCCAAGCCTAGAGAGTTAACTTTGTGTATTCTAGTTGTTGCATTTCAAACTCTTATAATGATACCTCACAAATGGATGCAGCAGGAGGCAAGACAGAATAGTCAAGGATAGTTTGAAAAATAAGCGACAGCATACTCTCTTGAAGGTCTCCTATCAGTCTTATATATAAAGGACAGTAATTTAGGAAAGCCTATCTCAGATGTTAGCTGGAGTCTTCCTAGTCCTCAGGATTGACTTGAACCCCTAATTCCAAAGCATTTCTTAAGTTCTGTGAATTTCTGAGGGAAGGCAGGGGAGAGGATTTATATTCTCATGGCCATCTCTGGCCGCCCTCCGCTGAGTCCGTGTACTGAATCTTTTAGGGAGTTTCTGCCTGCATCACATCAAGGCCTTCCTTGACTTCTACCAAAAGAAAAGAAATCCAAGACGTATGTTCAGTACACATTCCTTGAGACTTTTGGGGACACAGGAGGAGTTTACATCACAGCAAAGTGAATCACCTTAGGTAGAATTTATTCATCTCCTGAAGAGTTATCTATCCCCCCACATCATATCACTAGAAGCTCACCAGTCACTCTGTCTCGGAGTGTCCTCTCATGCCATCTTTCTGGCTTCTCTGTCTTCCTTTTGTTTCCCTGTCCTGTGTTGTCTCTCCCTCCCTGTGAAGAGCAGTTTCACTCTCTTTAGCCACCTTAGCTCCTGCTAACCCTGAGTCTTTGTGTTTCACTATCTCCCCCCACTCAAAGCTTATCAAGGTATTTTCCTGACAAAAATAATTTACTCTCTAAGAGGCATTTTGGTGCTAGCTGTTAAGGCATATTTTTACTTTCCTTCTCAAACATGATACAATTATAAAATGCTTTGAGATCTTTGTAAATCTCTGATAAAAAATTCATTTTGACTAATTGCATGCATATCTCATAGGATGCACACTTAAACTGCTATGCAAAATTCTGCAGTATTGTAAATGCTTTATAAAGACTTCACTGACCAGATAATCCCTGGCAGAGTGAAGTGGAAAATATGAAAATTTAATCCATTATCTAGAAAACCAAAAAGAGAGAAAAGTGTATCTTCTAAATCAGAGGATAGCTTGTCTCTATTTTTGCTCTGTATTCCTAGGGGAGAATTGCACATAGCATGCTGAGGCATCTCGACCAGTTTTACAATTTGTGAGAGGGGAAGTGAGACTGTTAGATACCAGCCTCAAATCTGCACTGGGATGGTGCTTAAGCTCTTTTGGGAATGGGGAGTTTATAGATGTTGGTGGAGGTCCCTGTGGACACAGTTATTTGGCCATTTCTTCTTGGTGATCTGAACTCTTTTGCTCCTCTTTCTTCCTCTGTGTCTTCTAAGTGCTCTCCATTTGAAAATAGGTTAACGGCTTGTATAAAAAGCCAGCAAGAGGAGGAACAGAAGTATGGGTGGAGACAGGAAACAGCTGTTTCTAAGATGAGAGCTCCCAAGAAGGACGAGTTGACATTGGACAAGAGAAAACGTGTATGTTTTGTTCAGGGGACAGAAGGAAGGGGGAGTGAATAAAGGCTGGGAAGATGATGATGTGGCTCAGGTTGACCTCCTTTACTGCATAAAGGAAGAAAGAAATAAAGAAAGGTTTTTTTTTGAATTTCTGAAGATGATAACTTTTGGAAATGAAAAGACGAAGAACGGTGGATCATCAGGGTTCTTCCTTCTGTCTCCAAACAGCTCTTAGGTGGATGTTTCTTTCTTCTCTCTTTCTTTTATCGTTCTTTGGCACTGTTTTCATTGAAAGGCAGGACCTGGCTACTTTAAAGGCACCTGGGCCTTTATTCATGGCCCTTGGACAATTGTGTGGCTGGGGAGGAAAGGGGATGATGGCCTGGCCCCCGTAGGTGGCCCCAGGTATCTCCATCTCTCCTGTGAAGGGTATAACTCTGCTCCCTAGGGCAGCTCACCAGTAACCCACCCCCAGTCTCAGACATAATTATACAGAGGCTGCTTTTGCCTTAGCACACACAGTGTATAGTTGACCCTCGAACAATATGAGAGTTGGAGTGCTGACCCCGGTATAGTCAAAAACACACATATAACTTTTGCCTCCCCTTAAACTCAACTACTGATAGCCTAATAGCTTTATTTTATTTAGGTCCACATGCAAAGTTTTGCAAGAGAAAATGCCACATTTTCATGTATGTACTTTCGTGTGGGTGTACTAGATCATAGGAATTTGAGGTCACTAAACCTATATTAAATGGCAGTTGTTTCCTGCAATACCTAAGTGTTCTTGTTCAGTAGCAAACCAAGTACTGACCATGCCCTGTCCTGCCTAGCTGGGAGTTGTGAGGGTCCAGAGTGAGAGAAGACCAGTCTGCTCCCACATCTTATTGTATCCTGCTTACATTTCTTTTCTCCTTCTATAACATCTCATTATACAAACTTCACTAAAAACTGTTTTCATATCTTCCCAGGAGTAATATTTTCTTTAGCATCTTTAGTGGCTTACTCCCAGGGTGGTATTGCAAAAGAGAGCTGTTTAGATAACCCCTTCAATTTACAATTCAGGAAACAGACACCTCCATGTTTACACTGAAAAAATTAGGGCCTGCCATTTAAGAATCCAAGTGGTTTATTACCTGCTTCTCTCTGGCTGCCTTGATTTACCCTTCAAATTCCACTGTGGTCCTATCAGAGCAAACATCCTTAGTGCTGTCTCTAATTATTTTGAATAATTTATGTTGTATGCATTCATGTCATTCTGTCAGATATGTTTGAAAGGTCATTTCCAGCTAATTCCAGGCTGCCTGTCCATTCATATATTTGGCTAGTTCTTTTCAGCTTCCCAAATTCCCTTTCCTTTTATTTTTTAATAGACATAGGTCATCTTTGATTTCAGAATTCCTTTAACATAAGCTGAAGAAACCTTGAGAGTATACAGCCCAGAAAGACTGTCCTGTGTGAAGCCCAGAGTAATAGCTCATTTTCAACAAGGAACTAGACAAAATTTGCAATGTTATTATAATAACAGTAACAGCTAACTTCAGCCAAACTCACTAACTCCGAAGGTGTAACCAATTCATAAACGAGCTATACGGTTCAGGCCATAGAGACATTCAGGTGACTCAGCTGGCTATGAAGGAAAAGGTTCAGCTCCTTTTTCTTCCTTTTGTGGCTGTTGATATAGCTCAGTTAAATACTGCACTGAAGGAAGGTTGAACAGCAAAGACTAAAGTGAAACTTTGTGGTGTTTGCTGAGGGATCTCAAATTTCTAGATGCATGCCAACCACAGAAGGCAATTATATTAAATGATACAACAAAAACAAGATTTTGAAGCTTGGAATTCTTTGGACATAACAGAGCCATTTGGAAGAGTCTTTATTTAGAAATAAGATTATCGAATTGTTCCTTATAAGATTAGAAGTAGCAAAGGCTACTTCTTATAAGGAAAAATGGTTGCCTAAGCAACCATTTTTTTCTAGTAGTTTTTATCATTATCTGGATTATGATCTTTTTTGAGAATCTCGTAAAAACTATAAAGCTGAACCCAGAAAAATATGTATATGTGCAGACACAATATTTGGCCCATAATTTCAGGAAACTCATGGGTATCATCAAGCCCATTAGTGGATCCTACAGGGGATTGAGAAAACCCAGATTTAAGAGCCCCTACTTTGGTCCGACACCAGAGGTGACAACTGAAATTCAAAAGTGTGGTTCATTCAGCTTCATCATTTTCTTTCCGTTCTCTCCTTTCTTTCTTTGTTACTTGCTCTTATCATTTTTTCTTTAATGTAAAATTGGTATGTGTGCACAAAATTTATCCTTTTACTGCAAATCTCTCCCCAAATGATGGGTGATAGAAAGTCTGCCCACTGTCTCTCTCTGCCTCATTTAATTGATGTGGCACCGTAAACTCCATCAAAGGACCAATATAATCGAGCTTTATTACGATGGAAGTCTGCCACGGTGTTAAAAATTACCAACATGTCTGCAGATGCTACAGTCAGGAAAAACCACAAAAGGTCCTGGGAGCTTTGCGGGGCAAAGGTCAAGCCAAGATCTACTCTGTTCCCTTAATGGGTAGCTATAATCTATGAGTACTTATGCCAAGTTCACTCTGAAGTAGTATGGCCCTTGATTTAGAAACTGTTAGCACACCTAACTTCTTATTACTACAACACCCTTTTTTAAACACTTAATGTTGGGAAATTATACATTTTGATCAAAAAGCATTTTTGTCCTTCTCCCACCTAGTCATTAGCAGCAATATAAATAGCACTTTAGCAATCTCTTGATGTTAATGCCAGAAAACTTTGGAAACAATATGTCTACATGAGCATTCTAGATGCTGCTCAAAGAACTTCTACAGCCCAAGGAGGAAACTTCCAGAATCCCGTGCTTTACTCCTTTTGCCCTTTAGCGTAATAGTGAATCCTTGCAATCTTGATTTGTAAAAAATATTTTTTTCTAATCAATCTTATAATTCACATCAGATTCTCTTATGTCACTTGAGACATAGATGCTGTCCTACCCAACAGGCTTTGCTCTGCTTATGGCTTTATTTTGTTTTTATTTTTTTATCATTTTATGCTAGGTCCTCTTAAAAAAATCTTCCTACAAGAGTAAATAAAGAGCATGTTCTTTGTGTCTTGGTAAAATGCTTCTAAGTAAATAATGATTGTTCTGACTCACATCCTTTTTTTGACCCTAAATTGATATTTGAAAAAAGAGTGGGGAGAGGGTTAGATTAAGGTGTCATGAGATATGCATATATAATAACCTGACAAAGAAATTCTAACTTGAGGATGGCATAATGTCTGTGCCTTGACAGAAAAACACCCATCTTCAAAGTTTTCTACATTAAAACATAATACAAATAAAATGCAACTACTTAAGGAGACCAGGTAAGTAAGTTGCCATTTGTGAGCAATATTTGCAAAATTATAGGATTCAAGGACTACCTTCTATGGAAAAGCTCCTAACCATTTAAATCACCATCCTACTGTTATTACCTGAATCACCTCCAGGAGTCAGGTACACACCTGTGATCTGCTGGTAATTCAGCAAAGGAAGTGGCACTCCCCATGTCCTGCTTGTTGATTTTAAGTAGTTCTGGTATAGTAAGCCATGCACAAAACTTTGAATATGCAAAGAAGATGTGATAAGTTAAGGTTACTGCTCTGCGCCTAACACTCAGCCCACAAGGCTAATAGCAGGAAGTGCATGGTGGTTTAGCACCTCAGTATGGTGCACTTAAAAGATGCAAGGCTAGACTGGGAGACAATAGATACTAGAAGTACTTGGAAGGCAATTCAGCAATTCAGTTTAAAAATGAGAGTAAATGATGCATGTTGGGAAGAGCAAAAAATGGTAGCTGTCTTGTTTAAACTGAGTGTTTAAGCCACGACATGGCCATTGGAATAATAATCTCCTGGAAAGCAATATTTAAATGTATCCATCATCATTTAGGTTTTAGACACACAGTTAAATATTATTGATCATTTGCAATTGTGTGCATCCATGTGTACATATATTAAACTGAAAAGTAACGGTAGCATGTAAAGTGTAGAAGATGAAGTGTAAAAATAGTACTTGAGTTTCTAATTACCAGTTTTTAATTAAGAAAGCCACAAGCAAATTATAAACATCCAGTTTATAGCATTGCAATCTTAGAGGCTTACACTCATGAATATGGTAATTTTTTATTTTATGCCCTCTTGAGATGTCTTGTTAAAAACATTTTATTGGGGATCCTAAAATTCAGTAAATTTGAAGCCCTTGGCACCTTGTAGATAGTTAAAGTTCTTCAAAAAAAATGTCAGCAATAAATATTTGGCAAATATAAAGAATATGCACATTTTCCCAAATGGGTGATTTTTTTTTTTGCAGTTCTTATATTCAAGTGATGACACTGCAGTTCAGAATGTGAATGCATATTGATATTTTCTTCCAGAAACTGCATGGGTTGCTGGGAGAATACTGTTCCCAAAGAGTTATTTTTATGCGGGCACCTGGAAGTGGTGGCATACTTGCTCTGGCTTGCAGAGCTGTTTAGGACAATCAGGTGTACATATGAGCAAGTGGTCTTTATTTAGAGCAATTAAAATTCTAACATTCTCCTCTCTTGACATGCAATTACTAGGGCTTTGCTGTTTCCACTAATTGCTCTTGCTGGGGACATTGGTGAGAAGCCAGTGATTTTGATGGGTAGCGGATTATCATTTTTACTTTGCTACCTGAGAAAAAAATCATTTGCAAAATCCCATGTGTAATTAGCAAGACTCATGATTAATTGTCCTGCAAAATTAGCTTCACTGTTGCTTTTATTTTACTGCTTCAAATATTAATTAATGTTAACTCCTTTCCTTCAGTTCCAGCTTTTGAATATTCAACATGGCTTTGAAAAATTATCAAGGTTTCTACTTGCATTAGCATGCTAGAACTTTGATTTCAGAAATAAGTATTCTGATTTAAAAGATCACACTTGGGTCATAAATAATTTTTATAGGAGGACAAACAAAGCATCAGAGCATCATGGGAAGGCATTCATGCACTAACTGAAAGTAAATTGTTTCAATAATGATTCATTCCCACATGCTTTAGGGGGGAAACATCAGCAAATATGCACACCACTGCATTGTGTGGGGGTAAAAACTATTCCTCAATGACAGGCAATCTGTACAGGCATTTTTCTACCTGTAAATTTGTGGTAGGTGAGGCCCAGAGCCTTGGCAAGAAATCATAGACTCTCTAGTTTAACAGAATCACAAAGGTCATCCTGTTCAAATATTCAGTGTCCTGGTGAGCTCTAGAATCACTGTGAATTTTATGAATCTTACAGATTCCGTAAGTCCCTCTCCAGACCTAATGAATCTTACCATATGGCATTGGACCTGACAAAATGCATTTTTTTTTTCAAAGTTCCCCAGGAGATTGTGGTGAATGTCTACATTTGGAAAGCATTGATCTAGTTGAACAACCTAGATATCTGAATTCCCTCTGTCATATCTGGGCCAAGTGGTGCTTGAACACTTCCAGTCTTGGAGAACTTACTTTGTTACCCTTGAAAATAGCTTTCACCTGCATTTTGTCTTGAATGTTTATTCATTCTGTTATGATAATGGCAGGTGGTTAACTTAGTGCTGCAAAATTGTAAATGCCTACAGTTCTCCATCAAATGCATGGTAATTTGACTGATGGTGTGTCTACCACACTGACAGGGTCAGAGTTACACATATCTAGACTCCTGGAAAAGAAACAGGTGCTTGTCATTTCCTACTCAAAACCTCACTGCTGTGTACCCCCTGCTGCAGATGGGGTGCTGTGGTTCAGAGGACCCTGGCATTTGACGGCCAATATGGGTGTGAGCCCAAGCTGCGCTCTTCCACTTCCAGCCTGCTCTGGCTGTTCAGTG
The DNA here is from genome assembly GCA_963573385.1 of Cacajao melanocephalus. Taxonomy (NCBI): domain Eukaryota; kingdom Metazoa; phylum Chordata; class Mammalia; order Primates; family Pitheciidae; genus Cacajao; species Cacajao melanocephalus. Next base: position 40,578 of record CAUYLG010005021.1, on the reverse strand, counting down.
GCCCAACTCTGGAGCAATGGCTTTTGCAGATTCGTTGGGGAAAGTTCAGCTTGGCATCCCCTAATTTTGAGATTTTTTCTTTCCTGAGATCTCCTTTGGCATAAGAGTCTCTTCTCAAAAGGCGAGGGTCAAGGAGCCACAGGGGATGAACTCTGCTTTGTATCTTCCTTCCCTGGCTTCAGGGAACCTGCAGGTGTCTGCATTAAAGATCTGCTCCTCCTCCTGGCATGGAGCAGTGTTTGCCTTGGACATAGGATCCAGGTCAGAACATTCCCAGGAGGCAGCAGAGAAGGGGCAGCCTTGAGGATAGGAATGGGCTGTTTAGATTGTTGTTCTCAGAGGGCTTCCCTGGCAAGCTGATGCCCAGACAGCTTAGCAAGGATCATGTAGAAATTGCTACTTCCATCTGCTATGTGACCCTGTAGAAGTTACTTAACCTCTCAATGTTCAGCCTCTTCATCTGGGGATAAGAGCGGCATCTTAAGAACTCTCATAGGGTTCCAAGGAGGCTTTAATTAGTTAAGACCTATTATTTATTTATAGGGAAGCCTATGCAAATACTTGCTGAACAAATAAAATGAAATGCTACCATGGCATCTGTTTAGTGGATACATACGTTCTGGATCCCCAAACACTATTTCCTAATGAATTTCAGGAATGCAACTTATAAAGAAATTGTTAACCAGATGCAGGACCTGACAAAATCCAGTCCTCACTATATTCTAAGGTGTCAGAAGTTCACATTTAGATTCATTCTTTAATGTGGTAAATTTATAGGTAGGCATTGTGTCTGGGTTTAGAAAACTACACACTCCTTTTTAACTAAAATAGTTCAAAAGCCATCTTTGCCCTTCTAAAGTTTCCCTTATAAAGTGAAGGTGGTGTCTCTGTATTTGTCCTGAGAACATATTGTTACTGTTAATAAGGTTCTTATTTCCTGCACACTCACTCCATATCACAGTAACTAATTGTCCCTTGACTGGGAAGCTGAATGAAAGCAAGACTTGTCAGAATCTCTCATGGCCATGTTCCCAGCATCTCTGTGTTAGAGTCAGGACAGGTTTGTTGAATAGCTAAGAGAGCGTGGAGGTGAGGCACAGCAAAGGTCTGACAGAATAATGCCTGCTGATAGATGCAAGTGAGGTTGCTTAGGAAATTATCTACCAAAATGGCAGGAGACACCATGAGATGTTTACTGCTGTACTTATTAGAAATTGCCCACTTATACAAAGACTGGCTAATGTTTTTCTATGAGTATCATTAGCCAGTGTCTTAAAGTGGTAAAGAGTAAGTATCTAGCATCATTCAAAAGTAACTCAGAATTTCCAATAAGTGGCTTTTGTATATAATGCTTCAAAGAAATGGATTTGGCCCAGTGGGGGGTTGGGGGGAGTGCCTGTGCGGGCGAGATCTGAAGGGGCAGCACATCCGTAGTTAATGTGCATGTGGCCCTGCAGCTGCTTTGACTTACCGGGCCTGGTCTTTCTGTAATTGTGATAAGACATAAAACAGAGGTCCTGACTATCTGGGGTCATTAAAGGAGCCCATGCCCCCCACCTTCCTACCCCACAGGGATAGTTTGGGTGCTCTGGTTGAGTTGCAGCTGAATTAACTGCCTCTTGCCTGTCAACATACCCCTCCTCCCACCCAGATTTCAACGAAACAGGCTTCTGGGGCATCCTATCCTGTGGACGCAGCCTGTGAAAGGCTAGACAGGGAGTCAGGAAAGGCCGGAGTCACCATGGTAGGGCTAGGAAGCTTTGGTCCCCAAAGTAGGTTTGCACCCATCCTCTCATGGTACTCATTAGGATTTTATTAGAAACATTTGTCTCTATAAGAAAACGGAGGCATGATAAAGTTCTGGTTATGGTGATAGAAGTGATCTTCCTCCATATCAAGGTCACACTGAGGCATCTCCTCCAGTCCTAGAAGGAGGAGTTGAGGTTGATATTTGACCAACACAGTCTTAATTTAAAAGCACGATGAGAAATATCTTCTGAGAAATGTCCTCTAGAGTTGAGTTTATTTTTTTTTAATTTAGTTTAACTTTTGTTTGCTTTTATATTATTGATAAAGCTAGTGGAGCCACTGGGTGTTGGCAAATAAATGTCAGAATATAGGAGACAGGGGTTCAAGAAAAATGTGGTAGCTCATATTTCTGCCTAGTTATCTTTGGTAGATGAATTGAATATGCCATAATATGATTGGATATTTATTTTAGGTGATGAAAAAAGGAAAGGGAGTATCTTCTGATTGTTTTTATTCTATGGGTTTTTCAACTCTAAGAAACTTGAGGCTAACAGTTTACAAAGAACTAAAAAAACTGAACGAGTCTAAAGCTTATTTTAACCCTTCTATAGATTTTCATACCTTCTTAAAGCCAATTTGGAGCTTAGAAATATTTATTATTGGTATTTCTAATGAAGAATGTCCTTTATACACACCTGTCACCAACAGTAACCTCATGATTTAGAAGCATAAGCTTCTTCCCCTACAAGCTTAGCTTGGGGTCAAGGTTACCTCTGGTCCAGAATATCTAGCATATGGCATATTTGCAGGTAAGCTGTTTAGTATTAAAATGGCTTTGACAGCATATTTACTGTTAGGTTAAAGGACTATAGACCAGTTGTTAATATGAGAAATATAGCCAGGAGATGACTCTAACACAATGCTAACAGGAAGGTAAGTCCTGTAGAAACACTACATAAATAGTGCTCCTCTTGTATTATGTTAATTTTTAGAATAACCTCGCAGCAACATTTCATCATGGCATTCGCATCTATATGCCCTACTGAAGTCTTACATTGTTTCTTCAGGCACAGAAATATGTTCTTCTTGCCTGTGGCTGCCAAAGTAAAGAGAAATCAATGGAAGACAGCAAAAGTGCTGAAGTCATGCCAATAAGGGAAGTGATTGTTAATTTAAATTTTGCACTTGACATTGGTAAGGACTAATAGCAGAAAAATAATGTCTTAGGCTGACTTCTAAAGTCATTTTGGTCATCACTTATCATGTATTTCTTTGTGACTGCAAAAATAGTGTTATAAATAAGAAATTATCTAATTGTGATAGATCATTAAAATAAGGGAGAAAAACGGAAGTTTTGTATGTCTGGGTGTGAGCAAGTACTTGGAAAACTTTTGCACGAAAAGGATCTTATCATGTGATACTTGGATTGACTGCCCTGTGTGAGTGCATGCACCCATATGCATGTATGCATGTGTGTGTATTTCAGAAACTTCAAAAAGCACCTCCTGCTGCTTTCAAAACCAGGCAAATATGTTTGAGGCCTGTTGGTAATTTAAAATGGGAAGATATACGCAGAGCTGAAGGTGGCTACACAGGAAATTAGAAAAGGTTTGACTCCACAGAGCAAAATGAATGTGCCATTGTAGCACTAAATAATTGGAGGGGTGGGTCTGTGTTGCTGATGCTAAGCAGGTGTCCATAAATCAGAATAAATGTTTGTAATTAATTGTTATTACTGTTAATAAGAAAGGGGTTTAAATAAGCTAACTTGCTTTTCTCTCAGTTAAATCTATTAGAGTCTGGGGCTAATCATTTCAGTCCTAAATGGATCAAGAAGCTACAGTATTCTTGAGGTTTCATTGAATATCATAACCTGGAATCAGTTATTCTGTCTTTTTCCTCAATGAAACTCCTAGTATTAGACAAAAGTTAGATTCTCTGTCTGAGTTGTAGAGTCCTACATGCTGTTGGAACACCCACTTCAAAGTGAATGTTTTTTAAACAAAAGAAATGCTCAGTTAGTCAATCCTGGGGTGAAAGTTTTAGATGGTGTTGTTAGGTCACATCAACCTGTTCTCCTATGGGTCCATCTGGCCTGGCACCTGACTCAAGGAGGTCAACTTTGTTGGGTGAGCCCAGAACATCTGCTCTCTCTCTCTCTCTTTTTTTCTCCCTTTCAAAGACAGCTGTTAAAGAGTAACAAAGTTCTCCAGATTCATTTCTCAGATTTGTGGGAAGGCCTGAGTCAGGCACTTTGCATCCCCCACACCCTCCCAAGCCTGATGGTGAGAATTGTTATTATTTAATCCATGTACATTTCTGTAAAGGAACGATCCTGGAGAGAAAGACAGGTTATGAACTTGTCCGATGCTGGGAAAAGATACTGTAGAAAATAAATAGCTTAGTGTCTGAAATTTGCTCTGTGTTCATTCTAGGACTGTAACCTGGAACAAGGAGAGACAGAGGGAAGGATGAGTCTGGAGCTATGTTGGGGATAAAATTGAGATATGAACTATATGGTGAGATCATTTTTTATAAGAGGACATAACAGAGGATGCTAAGGCTAATTGCCACAATTGGAATTCAAGACCTAGCAAATGCAAGGTGGTATTTATTCTAAACTCAGCAAAGGAGTAGAAAAATGGTTTTGAGAACGGTTTTAAGGAGACTAGGTTAACAGTGAGAAAAAAAATAGTTCATGGCTAGCCTGGACTTAGGACTTTAGGGTTGGCCTGGTGAATTGAAGGGAAGCAGCTGATTTCTGACTGCATTGTACCCTGGCATTTGATACTGTCCCGTGTGCTGTAGTCATCAGTAATCTGAAGGAGATGCTATAGACACAAACACACCATTAGATGGGTGCTCAACTAGCCAACAGGATGTGGCCACAGAGTGGTTACCCCAAGACCAGGTCAGCATGACCCAAAAGGAAGAAAAGGGCAAGGTTTATGAGTGTTGGGCTGAGCTCACCCCTGCTTGCACATTTCCAGAATAATGTTAATGATGGAAGGCAGAGATAGGAGAGGAAGCTCGTTAAACTTGCCAAATATGAGACGTAGCTGGGTTGGCTCTATGCAAGCACAACAGAAAAGCATTTAGAAGTCATAATACACTTAAAGTAAAAGTTACCAGCATAGCAGTGACATGAATACAGCATGTGTTTTGTTAAAAAATTTTAAACACTTCTATAAAAGATAGTAAGGTACAAGTTGATTGCTTGATCAGCAATGCTAATTGCCTTTGAAGCACATGCTTGAGGGTTCCAAGGAGAGAGGAGCCCGTTTCTCCACCCCAACCCAAATTCACTAAGTTTATGTCAGAATGTTCAAAAGCCCCCTTTACAGATTTCTCTGATTGCCTTGTTAGACATGGGCCACCGCCCTAAGCCTGGGCTAAGATGAGGGTCTACACCTTGGCTTAGTTCTGCTATGAAAGACTTTCCTGCAGTAAAAGTTGCTTTTCTGAAACATTCGGAAGAGTGAAATGCCACATCTCCAATTTCCAGCAATATATTTTTCTGCCGTCATTTGGCCTGGAAGCTTAAGTGAGAAGACCACTTGGAGCCAGACTTCAGAGTGATCTGTCTCTAAGGAATGACTTTCATATTGCAGTGTTCAGTTTTGCAATTCTTCCTAAGCTACTCTAAATTCTCGGCATAAATCTGCAGAAAGACTTCACCCTCTACATCAAACCCTTGTAAGGATCCGCTCCTGCTCTCATTTTAGAATCTCCTTTCTAATAGCCAAAGGCAGACAGAGGTGAACCAAGAAATCCAGACACTGCATCAACAGGTTAAATCACATGTCAAAGGTGCAACCATAACGTATTGCAAGCTTCTCATCACATAATACATCACTCAAGAAAAAATATTTGGGGCAGCTTTTCTAATTCATCTTCCTGGTGTTAAAGGATCACATCTCTGGTGTTCGTGTCTTTCTGTTTCAATTAAAGCAATCATGCCTGCTCTTTTAGAAAACTATTAAGGTTTATTACCTCTTTGTTTCACTGCTAATATTCGATTTCTCCTCATGGTCTCCCTCCAAATACATACTTTTTTCCTTCCTATCTGGTTTTGCTCCCAGCGCAATATACAGTTTTGGCTATTGTTCGATAAAATGGCCACTGTAAAGCTGTAACTTGTTTAACAAATATCAACAGGTGTTTGTGGCTTCCTGTGTATGTGATTCATTGAGTGGGTGGATATGGGCAGAGAAAGATGAGGTGGCTCATGTTCCCAATAGGAAGAGAGATTGTCAATACTCAAAATAGCTGGGAAACAATTCACCATCAGTATCGAGACAGGCATTTGATTACTGTATGCTTAAGTAATGAAGAAATTTAAAGTAAAAACAGTAGCCCTCTTATTTAAGAAAGTCTTCCTGGAGAGGAATGTAATACATTTCTTAGCAGTGAAAAAAGGGTAAAGCATTTCAGGCGGAGAGGATGGCCTGAACATACGGGGAAGAAGGAGCAGGGATGTGAGTAAAGGAGTAGATGGAGCTCATTCAATCAAAGGAGAGGATCCCCTCTGCTGAGAGAGTCAGGAGTGGGAGCTACTGATGGAGACCTTGGCTGCAGGAAGAAGAGGCACAGATTTGAGGCAAGGATTGTTGGCGGTTCCCCAACAGAGAAAAAAATACAACGAAAGGAAGAGTATGTGGATTTACCCAGCAATGATGTACAGGACTCCCTGGGAGAGGAGACAGCAAGAGAATAAAATCATAGGTATTTGGATGAGATGCCCATTACTGTTCTTTCCAATCTATCCTGAGCAACATAATTACATGATTTTATGCTAAGGGAGGTTAAGAGAGATAAGACAGAGATAGAGGTAGAGATAGTGACACAGAGACACTAAATTGGAGGTATCTGTAAAGACGTCATAGAAGAAATGACATTTAAATGTGTTTCATGGAGATAGTTGAAGGAGACATTGTAGGCAGCAAGGATAGAATTAACAAAGGCGTAAAAGGATAGAAAAGTGGAGGGCCATATGGGGCAAGCTGGAAGTTTAGTTTTTTTGGAAGGGCATGTGAAAGGAATCCAGAAGTGGGCCAGAATGGGGAGTACAATGGACTAAATGTTTGTGTCCCCTCCAGATTCACATGTTGAAATCTATTTCCCAGTGTAATCATATCTGGAGAGTAGGATCCTCATGAATGGGATTAGCCCTTATAAGAAGAGGCCACAAAGGTAGCTTATTCTCTTTCTGCCATGTCAGGGTACAACAAGAAGTCAGCAGTCTGCAACCCAGAAGAGGACCCTCATCAGAACCTAGCAATGCTGACACTCTGAACTCAGACTTTCCAGCCTCTAGAACTGTGAGAAATAAATTTCTATTGTTCAAGCCACCCTAGTGCTTATAGCAGCCCAAGCCAATTAAGACAGGAAGGATGCTGGGAGTTAGTGCTCAGAGGTGTGAGGAGTTGGAACTCATCTCGACCAGTTTCCCTGCCTTCCACCATGATGGAGGCTCTCTTTCTAATATTTATTGTAAGTATTGTCTAGCCTGTTCTTGAACATTGAGGTTCATAGGAAGCTCACCAGCTCCCAAGAAAACACATGCCATTGAAAAAGAATTTTAATACTTAGAAAACTCTCCATACAGCTCTGAAATTTGTCTTCCTATATTCTACTCATTCATTCCCCTTCCATTCCCTGAGGCTAGCAGAAGAGGTACCAGCTTATCAAAACCTGAATGCCAGATACCAGCTAGAGGAGTCTGAGCTTAAATCTGGGGGCAGTATATCTAGGAACTCTGAGTAAACTTCTCAGTTTAACTGAGGCATTAGAAGTCCTTGAAGTTTTTTTGTGTAGGAGAATGACAGGAGTATTTCCACATTAAGGAAGACCAACATGGCAGCTGTATAGAAAAGAAAGCCAAGTTAGAAAGAATGTTTTGGAGACAAAGAAGATGGAGTGGAAGGATAGGTGGAAAAATCTCTAATGCGAATGCTTAGCTGCACTATTAAGGAAATCCTAGTTATTTTTGGAACTCAGTTTTCCCATTTCAAAAAATGAGACAGGTTACCTCAAGTAATATTTCCAATTTTACTGTCCTTGGGTTCTGAGTTTTCAGAGCTAAAATGGGCATTTTCAAAGTTGGGAGAGTTTGCATTATTGTAGGTAAAAGCAGAGCAGCCTGAAATGGGAATGGAAAAGATATTGAATCCGGTAAATACAGAGAAGACTCAGAAGGCCAAGATGACAGCTTTGCTGTTTAGGCCAAAGGGAAAGCAAGAATTAACCATAACTCAACTCCTGGGTTAGGGGGTAAGGATGAGTCTTGGTGCTTTTGATCTTAAAGAGGACTTTTTAAAGCAAAACTGTTGGGAAAGACGAAGATTTAACACATGGAATTTGAAAACATTGTAGGGAAATAAAGAAGATGGAAATGTGAGTGAAAGGCTAGGGAAAGAGGTGTAGGCAGCTGAGTCAGAGCTGCAGAGATTTTGTTGAAAGTCTTGGGACAGATGGTATTTCTTTCCAAGAGAGGGAGAGGAATGAAAACCACGGAGGATTTTCGAAGTATGAGAATGGGAGATGCTATTAGAAGGGACAGAGAAGGAGCAGTCAGCTGGGTGGTGAGAGAGAGGCTTCACAAAGAAAGGAAGCAAACAGGAAAAGAAAGGAGGTGTCCAACTTGCAGCAGGGGAGGAGGAGGGAGGTTCAAGAGGATGAGAACAAAAAAAAGCCATTTCTGGAAGTGGCTAAAAGAGAGTACTTTCAGTGAAGTAACAGAACTGTGAGTTAGTCTGTTTTGTGCAGCTGTAAAGGAATACCTGAGGCTGGTAATTTACAAAGGAAAGAGGTTTCTTTGGCTCGCAGTTCTGCAGGCTGTACAAGAAGCATGGTGTTCGTCTCTTCTTCTGGTGAGAGCCTCAGGCTGCTTCCACTCATGGCAGAAGGCAAAGTGCAGCCAAAGGAAAGCTGTGTGCGAATCACACTGCAAGAGACAAGGTGTGCATGCACTGGAGAGAGAGAGAGAGAGAAAGAGAGAGAGAGAGAGAGAGAGAGAGAGAGAGACAGAAAAGGAAGGAAGGGAGGTGCCTCAGGCTCTTTTTAACAATCACTTCTCATGGGAACTAATACAGCAAGAACTCACTAATTATCTTGAGAACTCATGACCAAACACCTCCCATTAGGTCCCACCTCCACCACTGGGGATCGAATTTCAACATCAGATTCGGAGGGAACAAATATCTAAACTATATCAGTTTGGAAATCAATTTGTAAAGAATTTTTAAAAACATTCATTCATCCAACAGAAATTCATTAGCTTTTTAGGGGCCTGGTACTGCTCTAGGTACAGAGGATATAGCAGTAAACAAGACACTTGAAGAGATAAGAAAAATGCCAGGTAGAGATTTACAACAGAGTGACGTGACAGGCTGGGTGGGCACTGCCAGCAAAGGTACCAGCCAGTGCAGGCCCTAAGATGGCAACAGATTGATAATATACAAAGAATAGAAGGAAGGACAGTGTATTGGAGTGTACAGGTGGTTCCTGAAAACATTATGAGATTATGTCAAAAGGTTTCAGGAACAACAAAGCCATGGTAAAAAATTTGAACTGCATCTCAGGTGTGTTTGTGGTTATGTTGGGAAATGATAGTTTTAAGCAAGGATTTAACATGGTCTGATTTACTTCTCAGGGTATCTTGTCTGTTTCCTTGAAAATGACTACAGAAAAATGTAGGTGGAGGCAGGTGCCCACTGGGAAGCATTGCAATAGTCCAGATAGGAGCAGGTGGTGGTCTGGAATAGGATGGTGGCGGTGGAGATGAAGGGGAGAGGAAAGGCTGGAAATATGTTTTGGAGGTAGTAGAATTGATAGGATTTGCTGATGGCTTGGATGGAGGAAGGAGGAATATGTTTTGTTTAAATCTTAAAGCCACGTACATTGATTTGGTCAAAATTAACAGGACAAATACACATCCCCATTTTCAATTTAGTTTTATTTAATCATTATCAGTGGAGCTCCTACTATGTGTAAGACATAATTTCAGATTCATTTATTTGATAAACATTTATAGAACACTGATTATGACCCAGGTACTGTGCTTGGTACTGAAGTCTTGAGCAAGACAGACACAGTCATTCCCTCAGAGGTCTTGGGGTTGAGTGAGACAGAGGAATCATCCCACAGTGAGTGCATGCAGGCACGTTATGAGAAGGGTCATGAGGAAAAAACAAAATGGTTTTGAGCATAAAAACAGATCTCATCTAGCTTGCATTGGCTGGAAGGCTCCCCTGAAAGGTAACATTTGGTCTCTCTGAAGGATGATGGCAGTGAGAACATCATGTTCAAAAGTTCTGTGGTAGGAAGAAACATTGTCATTCAAGGAAAAGAAAGAAGGCCAGTGTGGCAGAAGCCTAGAGAACAAGCGGGAGGGGGATGATGTGACAGGGTGGGCAGTCAGTGGTCAGATCACGCAGGGCTGTGCAGACCTTTCTTCATGGGATTTTGGCTTTTATTCTAAGGCAAGGAGAGGAAGGTGATGTGATTAGGTTTTTAAACTTTTCTCTGGCTATGGAATTAAGGACAGATTTGGTTTTCACATTTTGGGTCTCTTGGGGAATAAGTGGATTGGGTAAAGTCTGAATCACATGGGCTGCCAAGGGGAGGAAGCAAAGACCAAAGGAAAACTGGAGATCTGTTAGAAGGCAAGGAGAGGAAATTGGAATTGCATCCTCAACATGCACAAAGTATCATGGTTGCCTTTCCATGTCAGCACATCTAGAAAGACTAGATGTGTTTTTTTCTGTGGCTACATAACATTCAACTGTATTGACAGGTTATACTTTAATATTTACCATCTCTCTATGGGTGGACATTTAAATTGTTCCAATTTTTTTTTAACTGTGGCAAGCAAAACTAGTTTTGGAACATTCCTCAACATTTATCTTAGCTCTTGAGAGACACATATGAGGGGAAAAAATGCCAGATCAGAGTGCATGAACATTAAAAATTTTAATAGATGATGACAAATTGCCCTGGAAAATGTGATGCCAATTTTGAGCAATATTTTAAGAAATAATGTTGAGCTAATGTGTCAGATCTAGTAAGTCCAGAATCATGGCAGCCAGGAAGGATCCGGTACAGTTATCCAGGGGAGAGGTGTTGAGTTCCTGACCTCCCACGATGGACCCTTTTCGAGTTTGCCTCCAAGTGCGAAATCCTCAGATAGGTAGTGATAGTCCTTCGGCTGACAAATCCTACTGGACAGTAAATTCCTGAACTTCTGCTTCACAGGCCATAAGGAGAGGAGTAGAAGTCTTCTGAGAAAGTGGATGTTAGGAGCCAGAATCCCAGGTGTGTTCTCCTTGTTTAATTCTCTCAGTTCTACTCCTCAAGAATTCTAGCAGGATTTGGCAAAGCCAACCCCTCCTTCCTTCCTGAGATGGTCTCCCTGTCTGATCATCATAATATGCTCTACTCTTTTTCATCACCCACCCCAGGCCATTGTGGAGCTCCTTATTCCTTGTCGCCATGTTACCTCAAACATTAATGCTCCTCAGGCCTTTGGTTCTGGTCCTTCTTGGCCATCTCTAAACTCTCTCCGTTGGTGGTCTGAACAAGTCCCACATTTTAATCTCCAACCCAAACTTCTGAATTTTAGAATTATATCCCTGCAAATTGAACTTTTCTAAATACCATGCTTAATTTCCACTTTCCATTTGTGCCCTTTCTCCCCAGTACCTCCTGTATTGGTAAAAGCCACTTACATCCATTCAGTCATTCACACGAAGAAACTAAGTTATCTGATTTCACCTCTCTCCACCCAGTCCAAGCCACCATCTCTTCTCATTTAAATATCCACCTTTCCATCCAATCTGCACACAGCAGATAGATTTTCATAAAATGCAAATAAGATCGTGTTATTCTCTTGCTTACAACTACACAAGGCTTTCTGTTGCTTTTGGGATAAAAATGCAAATGAATTACCTTGGCCTAGAAGGTTCTGCATGACCCATCCAGGGCTCATCTCCAGCACCACCCCTGACCTCTCGCACTCCACTGCATCCCCAGTCAGCTCACCAGAGCCCTGGCTTGCTGCTTCTCTTTCAGCTTCCTGAATATGTAAAGCTTCTGCCATTTCAGGGCGTTTTCACTTACCATTTGCTCTGCCAGGAATTTTTTTTTTTTTTTTGAGACAGAATCTCACTCTGTCACTAGACTGGAGTGCAGTGGCACAATCTTGGCTCACTACAACCTCTACCCCATGGAGTTCAAGCGATTATCCTGCCTCAGCCTCCCAAGTAGCTGGGATTATAGGCACATGCCACCACACCCAGCTAATTTTTGTATTTTTAGTAGAGATGGGGTTTCATCATTTGGCCAGTCTGGCCTTGAACTCCTGATTTCAGGTGATCTGCCCGCCTTGGCCTCCCAAAGTGCTGGGGTTACAGGTGTGACCCACAGTGCTCAGCCTCCCTCATTTCTTAATAGAAGTGTTGCTTCTCAGATGAGCCATCCCTGACCACCCATAACATAGATTCCCTGTATTTGGCATCTATCTCAGTGCTTTCTTCTATCTCAGTGCTTTTTTTGTCTGCTTCCTTCATACAAGTCGTTGCAGCTTGTCACTTATTTTTTACTTGTTTGCCTTTCAGCTCTAGAAGGGAAACTCCATGAATTGTGGCACCATGAATGTCTTGTTCAGTATGGATTAATTAATAGGGATCAGTAAATGTTTGTAGGATGAATAAATAAGAGTCCTATTCATTGGCCTTATTGTGTCCAACAAAAATTACATTTCCCCACGTAGTGAAACACTGGTAGCATCACTCTTTGCTGTATACCATTTAGAAAATACAACATCAGTTGGCTTTCTACTTTTTAACCCCCACTTTTATATCTTGAAAGAGACAGCATCTCCTTTACCCATCTTGGCTGTGAAATTATCTGCTATCTTTTGGACTTTGTCAAATCAGAGACTGAAAATCTCTAGCAGGTCTTTTTCTCTGTACAATGTATCAAACCATATTTCATATGCTATGTGGCACCCCTAATTAATTTTCACCAAGTGTATTTTCTTTAGGTCTGGATTTCTTCATACTTTACCGTCAAAATATATTTAGTCAGCCTTGTGAAGATGGGCAAAGATCTTTGAAGCCTTAGAGTAAAGAATGTAGTGTTTGCTTTTGTGGAGTGGTGCTTATACCGAGACAGGAGAGAAGTAGTTTCCTTGATCAGCCTCAGGGAAGTGGGATGGGTCTGTCTCTGGAACTCATAGTTTTTTCTTTTGCAGCAAAAATACTCCTCTCTCATTTGAGAGCAGATCAGTACATTCACTGCAGCCATTCCTCCCAGGCTTTCAGGATTGGTCAAGCAGCACATGTCTGATGAACTAACCTTGATCAGTCAGCTATTGGCTCTTTAGGCATTTAAATCTACAAAATTTAGTAGTTAGCAGGACCCAAATAACGAGAGTCCTGAGATTTGTGGTTTGTCCATCTCCCACTTCTGGGGTCTCTTATTCTTAATCTGTAAAGCAAAGATTTGAATGTTCACCCTTGCCTACCTCCTGGCTTCATGAATTTTCAGCCTCCACTTCTCCCTGCCCACACTGATATGGAGAAGGCTGGAGAAAGAAGAAGGGAAGGAAAGTATCAAATCCTTTGTTGATCTGAGAAGCCATGTGAAAGTCCTGCACTTGTAGAAGAACTGCATGCAACTTTTCCAAATAAAATAATCTAGCTTTTACATTTTATTTATTAGGACAACACAAGTTCCCACTTCAGTTTCAACAGTGTGCCCAATGTCATTTATTTTTTCTGAAATCAAAGTTCATCATTGCTTGAGCATTGGAGGGTTCTAATGAGCTTGATTTTGTTGTACTTAAAAAATTTTAAGCAAATCTGTGCTAACAATGTCCTGACATGTTAAAAAGCTGTAGTTATTAAAGCAGCATAGTATTGGAATAGGATCAGATAATGTAGATTAATCAAACAGCAGAGAGAGCTTGTAAACAGAGCCAGGTGTATATGTGAAAAAGTTTAGTTTGTGTCAGAGACAACATTGCAAACCAATGAAGAAAGGGTAGAGAATGGATGTATAGTAGAGAAAAAATAAAATGAGATTTCTATCTGATATCATATACAAACATAGACTCCAGATAAATTAAAGGCCAAAAATGTAAATAATGTAATTCTGCACCTGTGAGAAAAAAACACATAAACATCCTTGGGACAGGGAAAGATTTCTTTAACAAGATACAAAATACACATACAGTGGAGGAAAAGGTACTGAAATCTGACAAGAGGAAAATTTTGCTCTTTTTATGGCAAATAAAACCAAACAAATCCTCGACTCCACTATAAACAAGGTTAAGACAATTGAATAAGACATATGATGCTTTTTTGCTTTAATAAATAAATGGTGAGAAAACAAAAGGGATGAGTGTTGTTAGGGACAAAAAGAGACTTAAGGGGCATGGTGACCAAATAAAACACGTGGACAGCCTTTGGATTCTAATTCAGAGAAACACAATGTAAAAGAATGTTTGTGGGTTAGCTGGGGAAATTTGAATACTGACTGGTTATTAAGAAATTATAAGAAATTATTGTTAATGTTTAAGGCATAATAAGGATATTGTGGTAATTTTTAGAGATTTGTATTTTTTAGTGGAACTACTGAAGTATTTGGGAATAAAATTATACAGTGCCTGGCATTTGCTTTAAAATAATCCAACAGGTTTGTGGGGAAGGGAGACGGGGTGGGCATACAGATGAAAGGAGATTTGCCATATATTCTTAATTACTAAAGCTGAGAGAGGGTATAAGTGAGTTAACTCTATTATTTTAGTTTATTTTACTCATGTTTGACATTTTCCATAATGATTTCTGTGAAACACAAGTCATGGATTTAGAAACATGCCTGACCTATTATAAACACAAAATAAATGTTATCTGTTATTATTATATTAATCTTTTTAAAAAGACAAATGACACATACATTGCTGGTGGGAGTATAAATTGGTACAGCCTCACAGAGGACAATGTGGCAATACTTATTTTTTTTAAAGGCACTTAGTCTTTAACTAGTTCTCCTCTTTTTGTGAATTTATGCTATAGATATTTGTACATATATGAAATAATATGAATTGTCACTGAATCACAATTGTTTTTATTTAAAACTTTTTGTTTTTAGTTTTTTGGGTACATGGTAGGTATATATATTTAGGGGGTACATGAGATATTTTGACACAGGCATTCAATGCATTACAATCACATCATGGAGAATGGGGTATCCATCCCCTCAAGCATTCATCCTTTGTGTTACAAACCATCGAATTACACTCTTAATTATTTTTAAATGTACAACTAAATTATTATTACTAACGTTACACTGTTGTGCTATCAAATAGGACTTTTTCATTCTTCCTATTTTTTTTGTACCCATTAACTGTCCCCACCTCCCCTCCCATTCCCCTATTACCCTTCCCAGCCTCTGATAAGAAGCAAATTTTTAATAACACAAAATTGGAAGTGTCAATCAGTAGGAAACTAATTGGTCCACAACTAGAAAAAGAAGACTTTGTAGCCAATAAAATAAAATGAAAGAAACGAAAGAAAAACAAACATGGAGCTTACAGAATAATGTCTGAAATATTTTTAAGTGAAAAAAGCAACATGCAGAATGAATCTTTTAAATTTATGAAAAACAACTGTAGAGGAACATGTAGACTATTTTTTGTATGTGTGTGACCTCTTTGAAAGGGTGCACTACAACACTGGTTTTTGTCTAAGAAGGGAACCTGAATGGGGGAGGAGGAGTAGATGTGAAAGGGAGACTTTGCACTGTTCACTTCTGTAACTCTTTAAGTTCGTATCATATGACTGTATTACCAATTCAAAAATAAGAAAGGAAGACATTTTCAATGTATATAACATGCAAAAGGTTACTATCTAATACATGTAGAACCTTTACAAACTGGTAATAAAAATATAATAATCTAACAGAAAAATAAGTGAAGGATGTGATGAAAGAAAATTGTTATTCCAGTAGACCTGCAAAAAGGTAGTTACACTTATTAGCAGGCATGGAAATGAGAAATAAAAACAATACTTAGCCATTATTGTTTAACCATCAAATTGGAAATGGATTTAGCGCCCAAGAACATCAAATTGGAAATGGATTTGGCCAGCATGTCGGGGAAATGGTTCCATCACCTTATGTTGGTGCTTAGCAGTCACTTTGGGGGTCTTTTGGCAGCACTTAAGCAAACTGGAACTATATCCTAGCCCCATGGATTCCACTACTGTGTATATTTTCTACATATACACTTATATGTTTACACCAAGAGACATGTATAAGAATGTTTATTGCAGCATTGTAGAAAACAGTAAGAAACTGGAAATAACCTAAACATTCATCAATAGTGGATTGGAAATGTGATATATACACAAGAAAAGTGATGAACTATATCTACATAGCTCCATATGGACAGATCATCAAAAACCCAATGTCAAGGAGAAAAAAAAAAAGCAAGTTGCAGTAACTATCAAGAATGATGCCACTTATTTAAATAATGAAACACTGCACATACAGAAAGCAATGCTATGTATTACTTGTGGCATACCTAAGTGTATAAAATGTCTATATTTGAATGGATTGGAAGGACCCACATCCAGTTCATGAAACTGGTTTCTCTTGGGTATAGGAGAGTAGTCTGGTTAGAGGGGATTAGGTTTGGAATCTGAAATATATTATTTCTTAAAAAAAAAAACTGGAGGAAAATATGACCAGATGTTAACATTTGTTAACTCTGGGAAGTATGAATGTGAAAGTTTAACTTTTCCGTATCTTTTAAATTTTTCAAGCAAAAGAGGAGGAAGTGGGAGAATTTTTTTTTCAAAGGAAAGGAATAAGATAGATTTCTCTTTGAACACTGGAGGACAAAAGCAATATGCACTCCCTTTATGACAGAAAGAAATCCTGAGGTCAGGCTTTGCTTCCTCTGGAAGAAACTTTTGCTGATGACAGCTTGTTTCCCTCTTATCTCCTCTCCCTGGCCTGCCCCATAGACAGCAAGTGCACTCTTAGGAAGGCAGCATTTTTTTTTTGGCTTTTACAACTTTATTTTTTAAATTTTTATCTTTTATTTTAGGTTTGGGGGTACATGTGCAGGTGTATTATATAGGTAAACTCATGCCGCAGGGGTTTGTTGTACAGATTATTCCATCACCCAGATACTAAGCCCAGTAGTACCCAATAGTTACTTTTTCTGCTACTTTCCCTCCTCCTACTCACCACCCTTAATTAGACCCCAGTGCCTGTTGTTTCCTTCTTTGTGTTCATAAGTTTTCATCATTTAGCTTCCACTTATAAGTGAGAACATATGGTATTTGTTTTTCTGTTCCTGTATTAGTTTGCTAAGGATGATAGCCTCTAGCTCCATGTTCCCACAAAAGACATGATCTTATTGTTTTTCATGGCTGCATAGTATTCCATTGTATGTACGTACCACATTTTCTTCATCCAATCTGTCATTGTTGGGCATTTGGGTTGATTCCATGTCTTTGCCGGGCAGCCACATTCAATACTAGGGAGATTAGGACCCTATCTGCCCATGTGGGATTGTGTTTGAGAACAAAGAATTTCCATGACCATGATTTGTAGGTTTTAAATTCTACAGTCTCTGTGTGTATGTTATTACTCCTGGAAAACTTTCTGTGTGATGGGGAATAAATAATAAAAGTGCATTGAGATGTGGAACTTAAATTGCAAAGATTAACTGCATTTTAAAAGAGAAGTTCTGAGGGATGGAGCAGTCCTCCCACATTTTTCCAAAAGAAAACACTGATCAAGGTTTTTCAGAAAAAAATACATTCAGACATTCTTTAGAAAAGAAAAATGTGGACAATGTGGTAACTTGGTCAGTAAATGTATTTGTTAGGAAAAGGCCTACTTCCGTGGGCTCTTTCTACTGTATCTGTAATTAAGGCTGCTTTTGAGCAGTAAGTAAATGACATCCCCAACTCGTGCAATGCGTGGTAGGTGGGCAACGGGAACAACTTGGGTGTTAGGGTAGAATGACCGCTGTCGGGTCCTGTCACTAATACCACACTGGAGCACAGGTGTGGACAAGAAGATCACAGAGCAGGCCAGTGGGTACCAAATAGTACCTCTTTTACATTTGGCTACCATATTAGCAGCTTATGGCACTGGCCTAAGGCTGCTGCCAAAACTCCGCTGTCATTCCCTCACTGACAGTGATAGAATGATACATCCGTTCAGTATTCAGAAATGAGACAGGCTTGTTTTGACACCATTGTTTCTGCAAAAGAGAAAGGAACCAGATTGGAGAGTGTAGTCATCAATTGGCAGAATCAGTTAAGAATAACAACAGCACAGTGTGCGTCATTTGAGAGAGGTAAAGCGTGGCACGAGGTGCTGGAATTCATTGGAAAATGCTAGCCCAGCTCTTCCTCCCTTAGTTTGAACAACATCTGGTCTCACTTCCATGGCTTCTGCATACCCAGTTGAAGGGAAGCTCATCCCTGCCTCCCAATCACTTAACCTCTTATGATGCCTGATAGTAAAAAATACTACGTTAGCAACGATGGGGATTCCTACTTGTAGAGATAAGTCTTTGCTTCTTACTTAAGCTTTGATTTGTTGTCTTTGGTAGTTTTGGGTAGAGAGGTGGCTGACTTTTAACAAGAAGGTAAACTTACAGATGGAAATTCTTGTAAGCCGTAAATACCACTAACTTGCCTGTTCCAGGGAAGTTCAAATAAAGACACTGGAACTTAGCAGCAGCTGAAATGTTTTTCTTCTTTTCCCATTGGCCAAAAAAAAGAAGATATGCCTCGCCATCGGTAGTTTGGCGCCATGGCCTGATCTGTGCCTGGATACATGAGCCATTCAGAGTTCCTATTGCATAGAAGGGAGACAGAGAATGACAAATTGGTCTACACCAGTTGACCTCCAAAGTGAAGGCATAACTTTACCCAGCAATCTCTGAAGGTTTCTTTTTCTGTTTTATTAAGTGTAAACACTGTTCTCCATGCTCCCTATTTCTCCTAGCAGGCTCCAAGGATTAATTCTGGGTCACTAGCTAAATTCACCACCTCTGCTCTGCTCCCAAATTTCTTCTATCTTTTTCCTTACTCATACACAAATCCTGGAAGATATCAATTCTGACGGCTGGTGTGTATCTTGATCACCTTTGGAATCTACCACTCCACGGAGTACAGCACTTACCACCTAGTAGGTAAGCAATAAATGCTTGCTTGTCAATTGATTTATTCAGTAGACTCAGTGCTGTGTGCACATTAAACACCTGGGGAGCTTTAAACAAGAAACAAGCAAACTAACAAATGCTGCATTGGCTTAGACCAACTAAATCCTGATTTCTGGGTGTGGGATCCCAGCACTGGTAGGTTTGTAAAGTACCATAGGTGATTCTAACACAAGGGGAAGGTTGAGAACTACTGGATTCATTAACCTGTTGCTTTACTTGGCTAAGTTCTGTTTGCTTCCAAGTTTGGAAGAAACTTATTTGAATTCTTTTGAGGAATTCCAATCCCTGACAAAATGCTAGTGCTATTTTATAGCAAGAGTAGACTAGGAAGGCTATACCATGTGGTTCTGGGCAAGTTATTTAGTCTCTGTGCCTCAGTTTTCTCATCTGTAAGATGGGAAGAATAATAGTAACTACCTCTGGAGTGTGTTGTAAAAGTTAAGTGATCTGATCTATGTAAAGCTCTTAGAACAGTACCTGGTATATAAGTGTGTGATAAAATCTTATATGAAAAAGAGGATGGTCTATTTGTTGTCACTATTGTTGTTCTCTGCTTCTGTTAATGACTCCAGCTTCCTCCCAGACTAAGCTCCCAGGACACTTTTGACTCTAGCCTCTCCTTTGTCCCTTTCATTTCATCCCTGGTCAAGTTCTGCTCCTCTGACACTGCACTATCTGGAATCTGTCCCTTCCTTTTCATGCCCCTGACCCTAATTTTAATCCTCAGTCTCATTATCTCTCTCCTAGATAACAGCTGCCACACTGATCTCCTTGCCAACCACCTGTTTTGTCTGTCAACCACCCCTTAGATGGCTCCCAGATTGCCCTAAAGTCAAGCTAAATCTTGGAGCTGTCAAGCTCAAGGCTCAACTTATATCCTCATTGCTATGAAAATTCAAACCCAAGTTGTGTGATTTGGACAGTTTAATTACTTTCTCTAAGCCTCGGTTTCTTCATCTTTTTTGTTTTGCTTTCTTTTTTTTTGAGATGGAGTCTTGCTCTGTCACCTAGGTGATCTCGGCTTATTGCAACCACCACCTCCCAGTTCAAGCGATTCCTGAGTCTCCCAAGTAGCTGGGACTACAGTTGTGGGCCAACATGCCTGGGTAATTTGTGTATTTTCAGTAGAGGTGGTGTTTCGCCATGTTGGCCAGGCTGGTCCCAAACTCCTGGTCTCACGTGATCCACCTGCCTCAGCCTCCCAAAGTGCTGGGATTACAGGCATGAACCACGGTGTCCTGCCAGTTTCTTGACCTTTAAATGGGGATCATGTAATAACACTTTCTCCTCAATAGGGTTATGGAAATAGGATGAGGGAATTCTTGTAAATAAAGCATCTAGAAATCTACATGGCACACAATAGGAGCTCCATAAAAGTTGTTGTTATTTGAAATTTGACCACCAGCAACTCTTCTCCAGCCATACTGGGCACTGGCCACATGGAAGTCCTTGCTGTTTCGAGACACCCTGTGCTTTTTTGGCTTTGGGTGTCTGCTCACACTATCTTTACACTTGGGATGCCTGCCACTCCTCTCCAGGTGTCTAAATCTTAAGTCTTTTTTTTTTTAAACAGAGTCTCGCTCGGTCGCCAGGCACCAGGCTGGATGGAGTGCAGTGGCACGATCTCGGCTCACTACAACCTCCACCTCCCAGGTTCAAGCAATTCTCCTGCCTCAGCCTCCCGAGTAGCTGGGACTACAGGTGTATGCCACCACGCCCAGCTAATTTTTGTACTTTTAGTAGAGACGGGGGTTTCACCATGTTGGCCAGGATGGTCTCGATCTCTTGACCTCGTGATCCGCCCGCCTCAGCCTCCCAAAGTGCTGGGATTACAGGTGTGAACCACTGCACCCATCTGAATCTTAACAGTCTTAAAGGGCCAACCCTCAAATGCCAATTTCTTCTAGAAGACTTCCCTGGAAGTCAATTACTCTTTCTGACTTCCCACAGAATTCACTTCTTTTAAGGCAGGGCCTCTCCAACTTTAGCTTTTGTTAGATTTACCTGGAGGGCTTGTTAAACCGCTGACTCCTTGGCTGATCCTGGAGATCCTAATTCAGTAAGTCCAGGGTAGGACCCCACACTTTGCATTTCTAATGAGTTCCTGGGTGATACTGATCTTCTGGTCCATACTTTTAGCTCTGTTTTGGGGGCCACTCACTGAACACCTTGCAACTTCTGCTATGGCTACCTGAATACAAATCTCTTCTCTGAGAAGACTCTAAGTTCTCCATAGGAGGGCCAAAGTCTACTTTCCCTTATATCTGGTGGAGGGAGGTGGGCCTTGGGCTGGGCTTTGAAGGTTGGGCAAGATTTGAATCCACCAGCAGGCAATTGCTTGCAAATGTGGAGCCCAGGAAGGGGAACAGGGAGGGCGAATGGTGAGGATATTAAGGTGCAATGGGAAATGGGGCTAAAAAGCTGTGTGTTGCATATTCAATATGATATGGGGATTTTGAGGGGGGGTGTGGAACCTTGAAAAGCTGGCAGAAGAGCGCACATTTGATCCCCTAACCTGCAAAGCACAAAGGCTGAACTGCAAGGTCTCATTATGATGGTTCCTTCCATAAGCTGCTGTGGAGCTCAAGCTCTCTCTGCATTTTTAGCAACGCACACTTCCTAGATGTGCAGGACGTGTTTGCTATTCTAGCTCCAAAAGTCCGTCATTCTTTGAATTACTATTACCTGTGAAAACGTGGACAGAGGGGAGGCTCAGGCCCCACCAACTCTTCCTGTACACCTGAGCCAAACCAAAGCCTTGAGGTAGTTGTGATTGGTGCTCCCACCCCACAAATTCTGCGCTCTTCCTTCCCTTAAAATCACTTTTGCTGGTTTGGAAGTTGCTTGACCAAGAAGCCAGAAATATCATTGCTTTTAGAGAATGGATTCTTCCCCCATTTTCAGAATAAGCTTGGTTTAAGGGGATAATTATAAGAGGGAAAGAAGGAAGTGGCCACCTGGAAGCAATAGATCTGGGCTCACTAGGAAGCTCTTGGTTTTGTTCTGTGGGTTTTCTGCTATGCCTGCCTCCCAGGTATAGATGAGGTTAAATAATTAATGTATGTGAATGTACTTTGTAAGCTCTAAAGCACTGCAGGAATATAATTAATTATGTTTATAATTACAGGTAATGTAATTATAATTATAATTACTTTGTGGGTGGAAGCAGAATATATATATCTCATGCCCATTCTATAGTAGGATACCCTTGGTGGAAATCCTTGGGTAGATCATCAATTTGTATATTTGAGCTTGACTCACTTTCTCTGATTTTATTTTCAACATTGAGACGTACGTGAGACTTTGGCCCAAGGACTTCTGGTTGTGTTTTAGAAAGCAGGGAAAAAGTGCATAGAATGAGGCTGGGAAATTCAACACTCCAATAGTAATATTCTCTGGCATTTATCTATCGTGTAGATAAAGTTAAGGCAATTTGTTTATTAACTTGCCTATATACAGCAATAATACTTACAGAGATCCTATAGTTAAACACGAAAAATATGATATACACATGCAGTTTCTGTAAGTGATTTATATCTACAATGTTACTCAAAGTAAGAATTCTTTCTAGAAGTTCACTAGACCCTACTACATTCTAAAGTTATCATGTAATTGCTAAATTAGAAATTTGTTCTATATTTCAGGCAATGCTTATTAATACTAAACTAAAAATTTAATATGTCATACCATTTTGCTTGTTTAGCAAACTAATAAGCTTAATAGAAGTGCTGGGTGGTTGTTTACTTTCTTCAACATGCTAAATCTTGAAAAGTGATTGTGTTTGGACCCATGTTCTGGAGCAAGAGTTGAGTTGTATTGGTACCTGAGGGAAACATTCATGCCTGGAGTCTCCCTCCTTGAAACTGCCAGATTCTGCCCGAGAAGCTAAACGTTGCATTTCTTTGGAGTCTCTGACCTTTTGCCATTGTTCCTATGCACTGTTAATTGTTGTTAATTTCTAACACATCATTAATTATTTGCCATTAAAGATGTGGGAGACGGAAATGCCCTTCACTCATGGGTGGTCACATGAATTAACCATTAATAATTACAAAATGTGTTACTTTAAATGTGAAAAGTGAATTTGAGCCATTTGCATGAAAGTCACTGTGTTTCTGTGGCTGCACTGCGATACACTGGCAGCGTGGGTGGGGACACCATGAGTGATCCCGTCATGGCTGGGGAAGAAGCCATCTTCTCTTGCTTCCTTAATGATGGTCACATTTGGCCTCTGGAGCGTGATGTACTTTTCAGAGAAATGTTCTCTTTACAACTTTCTCCTCCTTTGTCCAAGAAGCCTGAAGTGGAACAGTTTCCTTGTCCAAGAAGCCCCAAGTCAGTCACACAATTAGTACTTACCGTGGAGTTCCTGACTCCCACTCCCATTCAGCCCATCAGACCATGCCGAGAGGTAAGCGCTGGCAGGTGGAGACGTCCACTCCCACCTCAGGCTTGCAAAGTGATGAAGCCAAGGCCATTTCACTGACATTGGGTTCTCAATCTTTAAAAAATAAGTGCCTGGATTGCCATTTATTACTGAGATTTTAATGTAGTGCCTATCTTTAAAAGGCAGGCAGAAGATTTTTCCCACAAGTTTATCGGAGTGCAGAGAATTAAAAATTATATTGGAAAATAAGCATCAGATATGGGTCTCTAGGTTTTACCAATCAGAAGAAATTGTTAAGGTATAGACAAAAGATTTGGGAAAAGTGCATGAAATATTATTTTGTGAGTGTAGATTTCAACTGTGAAATCAAGACAGCTTAGATTCCATAGCTAAAAGTTAGATTCATTACAAGGGGAATAGTTTGAACTTAAGGAGTCAATGATAATTCTTTCTAGCTGAACCCCTTGTTTTGCTAATAAGAAAATGGAGATCCATAGATGATCAAAAGACTCCTTAGCTGTGAATATGGGAAATAAGAGAACTGTGTTACTTAAGTGGTTTTTATGGTTTCGTATTATGATTCTTTTTCATCTGAACTGTGATCTCAAGAGCAAGGGCAATCTCTTCTTTTTTCTTCCCTATTTCCCCTCCTCTTTTTGTTTTGCTGGGCTAGAATAATGGAGAGATCAGAGGAGATGATGTTCTGCTTCCTGGAATAGTCTGAACTATACCAGGTAGCTTGGGGTATCTAATGACATCATGGATGAAAAGCCAGGTTGGAAATCTAAACTAACATCCTACTTTCAAGAAATCACTTAGCCTATAGGTCCCCCATTCCTTCTCATCTGTAAAATGGGGCACTTAGAGTTTAACTCTTAAGGTTTTAACTCTCAAGACAGTTGAATTCTAAGATCTAAATTCCTCTGTACTTTCTTCTATTGTTTTAACAATTTTTTAAAAATTGCTACACAATAGTCTACAGTCAACATATTTCACATTTTATTCTCTCTTCTATTAATGGATATTTAGGTTGTTGGGAAGTTTTTTTTTTCCCACTACAAGTAATGCTGCAATAAACATTTTTGTACAAAGTTTTTTATGTATATGTGTGAAAATTTCTCCAATGTTTCAATTTTACCAAATGATGCCAAATCAACCTCTGAAACCAATTTACTAAGCTTTACTTCTTTATCTCTACTCCCATAAGCCACTAGAGGGGGAGGGGTTGACACCTTCCTAAATCTAAAACTGGTGGACAGGACCCAGCTCCTTATTTTGGGGGACATAAACCCACCAACATCTATGTTCCCATTGCTTCCTTCTAAATCTCCCCTCCCATCAATCCTGGGAATCTTTTCTTTGGTAAGAGGTGGAGGGGTAAAGCCTACTTTAAATTCACATTTTTTCCCCCAACTCTTTTGCCTCTGCCTTAAGTCTTTACTTCCCTGAGGGGCTTAGCTTTGGAAATATGCAAGTCAGAAAGAGAATTCTTCTCTTTAATACTGTCTTATTCCTTTCTTGAGTTAAATAGCAGAGACATGTCCAGCTTCTTGCATGGGGAAGAAGGAAGGTCAAAAGGGAACAAAGAAATTTTAAAAAATCAGGTAATATTTAAACATTTTTATCCTTCAACATAATTGAATTGTTCAAATTGATTTTATTTAAAATAGCAAAATTGTATGAAATATGAACTGCCTGGGCAATGTAGCTCCTGAAGCCATTGTTTTCTGTCTTGGATTATGGGTATTTCATTACTTGTGTGTTTTATATTTCTTATAGAAAGGCAATGATGTAGAATTAAGTAGACCAGCTAGATAAATCCCTGGGCAGGGAGAGGATAAGAGTGAATTCAATAAACGTTTTGAAGGGGAAGAATTCGAATGAAGGGAAAGGTAGGGAAGAAGAGCTCATGATTTTGAGGAGTTAAGTTCAGGAAACAAGAAAAATGCTTGTTCCTTTGATAAGAAATCGAAGAGAAATGTAGCTTGGGTTGACTGGTGGAAGATGATAGATTTGAATTTGCATAGAGGTGCGTTAATCTCTAAGAGATGTTCATGCCAGGAGATCTTCCTTTCCTTTAAAACTGCAGCCAGGATGGACCAATAATTTTGTTGTGTTTCCATGTGATCCACAAGGATACATGCCAGCATTGTAGTATGTTTTTTCAGCCTAAAGGTTGTAGTCATCCTCCTTCAGCCTACTCTGTGGCAGCTTTCTTCTTATTCAGTGCTTTCCATTCTCACCTCAAGTTTTGGACATCTGAGCTGTGCATATGAGCATGCATACATACACACACACACAGCCACCCACCCACCCACAGACTAGAGACCCTGAATGCATGCTTTCTCCCAGTGGAAAGGCAAACTTCTTCTGAATTCCTAGAACTGCCTTTTATTAACTTTACCTGTGAGCAACCTTGAATGAGGAACAGCCTTACTACAGACTGTTAATCTATGAACAAGTGAATTACTTCATCACCAGGGAAATAGTCTACTGGAGGTTCCCAGTTGGCATCAGCAGAAGAAAGACTCACAACTCTTCCTTTTTATCCTTATGGATAAAACATTGGTATTTCTCTCTCCATTCAAGGTCTTGAAAAAATAAGTTATTAAGCAAATTTTATTCAGTTCCCCTACTTTCATCTCCCAGCACATCAAGGCTATAGACACCTCGGTGCTGATTGCATTCCTAGTTCTTCCCATCCAGAGGCAAACAAAACAAGGGCATTTCTAACCAGTTTATTCACAACACTTTCTTCAACAGACTGCTCGGAGTTTTTAGGACAAAGAATTATTGCTCTGACCTCATAGTTGCTCTTTGCAAGGACTTAGGTTTAAAGGTTATGAAGAGCTATTCAAACTCATTTATTTCTAGTTCCCTTCTCCTCACTTGTTGTACTGCCTTTCGATGTGCAATAGAATGCCCATTCATAGTCATAGGCCATTTAAAGGAATACATGCTTCCAAGATTATAATTTATTCCTTTATTTACCCTTTCAATCAACGTTTCTTGAGCACCTACATATGCTAGGCACATACACAAAAAGGTGCTGAGGGTCAAAGACGTCCTGAGAGATGCCTTCTGGAGTGGAACCCAATGCAAGCAATTGGTTATAGTGAACCTGAAACGAATTGCCCAGAGTTTCTATTGTTTTGTTTTCTCTTTTATAGACTTACTTTTCATTTTTCTCTTATTCTTCTTCTCCTTTTTCTGTATTTGTCCTCTTCTTTTTTATTGTTACATGATGCCATATTATTTTCAAAAGGCCAACCTTGTTTTCTTCTGTTACCCTCACTCATTCCCCAGTAGCAGTATTTATTAATGGCTAAAAGACAAACAACTACTTTGTTCAATCCAAGGTCACTGTGGTAATTTTAGGCATCTGAGACTTTACCAACAGGATGGAAAAAATGCATGAACCATTTAATAAGCTATTGGAAAGAGAATATGCATTTATGATTTATAAAGAAGGGCTGTATTTTCTGAATGAAAGGTTAGTTCCTAGATTAGTCAGGATTGGCTGCATTTTGTTGTGGTAATGAACAGGCTCCAACATCAGTGGCTTAATCTAACAAAAGTTTGTTTGTTCTCGCTGATGCTGCATGTCCAACACGGACCTGTGGAGGACTCAGCTCTACTACGTCATTCAGGAATCTAGGGTATTTGGAACTCTCTCATCTCAACACAAGCTACCAAGATGACTTCTGCAGGGAAGGAGAGAGCTGGAGGGTATTCTATTGACAATCAAATGCTTTGCCTTAGAAGTGAAACATAGTGACTATTCACAATAACAGACAAATTACATAGCCTATCCAACTGCAAAGGAGCCCAGCTGTGCTGCCTTTATATACCTGGAAGGAGAGGGTGCTGGACTCTTCGTGACACTAGTAGTGTTCACCACAGCACTCAGGATGATCAAGTTGGAAATGAATACTATAGAAAAGTTTGAAATGAAGACCATAGAAAACTCCAAATGTCAGGCTGGTGTGCTTGAAGGACAGGAGCAGAAGAAGTGGCTGACCTGTGAGTTGCAGCAACTGGCCTCTCACTCCTAGCCCTTCCAGTGGCTGTTTTGCAAGGGTGTCTCTGGCTATAAAAACCCCTTGCAACCTCAAGGCAGTCTCTTCTGTGGTTTTTTGTTCATGAAGGCAGTATTTTGTTTGTTTGTCTGTTTTGAGAAGTAGTCTCACTCTGCTGCCCAGGCTGGAGTGCAGTGGTATGATCTCAGTTCACTGCAACCTCCACCTCCCGGGTTCAAGTGACACTCTTGCCTCAGCCTTCTGAGTAGCTGGGATTACAAGCGTGTGTCACCACATCCAGCTAATGTTTTTGGTACTTTTCTTTAGTAGAGACAGGGTCTCACTATATTGGTCAGGTTGGTCGTGAACTCCTGACCTCAAATGATCTGCTGGCCTTGGCCTCCCAAAGTGGTGGGATGATAGGGATGAGCCACTGCACCAGCCTGTTTTTTTTTTTTTTTTTTTTTTGTTTGGTCTTTTTTGTTTGTTTGTTTTTGAGACAGAGTTTCACTCTTGTTGACCAGGCTGAAGTGCCATGGAGCAATCTCAGCTCACCGCAATCTCCACCTCCTGGGTTCAAACAATTCTCCTGCTTTGGTCTCCCGAGTAGCTAGGATTATAGGTATGCACCTCCACATCTGGCTGATTTTGTATTTTTAGTAGAGACAGGTTTTCTCCATGTTGGTCAGGCTGGTCTTGAACACCTGACCGCAGGTGATCTGCCCTCCTTGGCCTCCCAAAGTGCTGGGATTACAGGCATGAGCCACTGTGCCTGGCCTGAAGGCAGGATTTTAAAATAAACTCATGCATGTCCTTTTATCCAATAAAACGTCAATCTTAAATTACTAAGATAATTCATCCCTAAGTTGAAATACTCCTTTTAATTTAGTTTTTTAATTAAGGGAGGTGTGCAGTTTGTGAGACTTGGACCATTAGGAAGCTTAAGTGTTCTGAGTCAAGACTGGGAGGCCACCCCTCGCCTGTGCCAGTGAAGTGGAACGAGGCTGCCAGTAAGCCAGGGTGTCAAGGATAACAGCACAGCTCCACCTATCGTGGCCACCAACTTGA
This sequence comes from Cacajao melanocephalus, assembly GCA_963573385.1. Classification (NCBI taxonomy): domain Eukaryota; kingdom Metazoa; phylum Chordata; class Mammalia; order Primates; family Pitheciidae; genus Cacajao; species Cacajao melanocephalus. The sequence goes on along the minus strand of CAUYLG010005021.1, from coordinate 12,101 downwards.
ATACATAACCAAGTGCATCACCTCCCTCAGACACATTCTTTCAAAGTGAAATTAGCTTTATAGGGTGTGCAATAAGGTTTTTTTTGGATGGTTTTATATTATGTCCCTGAAATTCTTAGACAAGTGACTTTTGCACAGCTATAAACTAGAGTTAGCATATACTTCTGGACTTCCTGGTACTTCAAAGCTCAAGGTTCCAGGATCATCTATCTAAGAGTGGGTACATGCTTATGACTGATCCCTTGATGGGGACCAGCCTAAAAGAGGAGAAAGCTAACAAAATCAGCCTGACACAGTGATAGTTAAGAACTGAGATTTCAAATCCAGGCTGGTTCTGGGCTTGCATCTTGACTATCCACTTAAGAGCTTGTGTGATCTTAAGCAAGTTATAGAACATCTTTAATCTTTAACTTCCCACAGATGAGGATTAAAATAGTATTTGTCTCCTATACTTGTGAGAATTAAAGGAAGCAATGTTACTTAGCATAGTGCCTGGCTCATCCACGTGGTCAGAAAACATTAACTATTACTAGTAGCTGCTTCCATTAATATTATTCAAGGTAGCAAGCATGTAGAGTGTGCATCACAAGCAAAGCACTGTGCCAGACATGGCAAAGTGTGTGTGTATGAGACACACAGAGAGAATTAGGTTGTAAGAGTATAGTGGAGTGAGAAGAAGCAGGATCGAGAAAATAGATAGCTGAACATAGATAACTGAAATGAAACATTTAATTGTGGGCATACTTGGGCATACTCTGTAAAAGGCACAGCATAGATAGATCTTTATATAACTGATCTCATTTAATGTTCACACAACCCTATGGGTAGGCAGTATTATTTTCTTCATTTTACATTTGAAGAAAATAAGCCTTAGAAAGATCAGTTAACCTGCAGTGGCTCACACATGGAACTAGGGAAGTGGATGGAGTATTGGGCTGTGTAGTTCAGCTTGACCAGAGCACAGGAAAGGACTGGCTGCATGGTACATTCCCAGGTGCTCCAGGGAAGCCCTGATTATCAGCACAGGTGGTCATTGACCATCCAGAGTCCAAGGCCATCTCTAATTTTGGCCACACAGTCCTTAGTGGTGTGCCATTTGACAAAGAAATAGGAGACTACCTTGAGGCAGTCACCATTTAAAACACATTCAGGATGTGCTGAAGCACAGCTTCAAATCATGCAGCAAATCTAGGACACACCAGGAAATGGCAGCCAGTGGCCAACCAGCCTTGTGTGGGGCTGCTGGTGAAAATGTCATGGTAATCCAGGTTGACCACCAGATGAAGCCTTGCTGGGTGTGATAATATTACCTGGGTTCGATGGTTGAAACCCAAACCAACCTCCCCACCCGTGCACCTCCATGACCTAGAGAAGATTTTAGGATAAGCGTTTGTCTTTCTAACACTACAAGGCTAAGACCACCAACGATACGATAGATCCTGCTCCCACTAATATACTTTATTATGAGTTCAGAGAAAACATGAAGTATAAGGAAACTTGAAAACTTCCGGGTCCTTCTAGACTTTTGCCCCATTAACATTTTTGGGGGAAAAGCAATCTCCATGTAAAATCTCCATTAAAAGAACCTTGTGGGCTTATCTGAAATTAGCACCTTCACAGTTTTTGGTCTGACTCCAGGTTTAGTTTACCTACTTGTGCCTTGATCTTATACTTGATAGGCCCCTCTAATCAGATAGGAAAATAGTTGAAGCATTTCTGGACTGTAGACCAACCTTAATGTTACTGAAAATAGGAGTTAGGCTTGGGGCTCAGGTTTTTACCTTTTTTATTTGTGTATGATTTAGTGTTCATTCTGCACTAGACACTAAAATGCATTGTTTAATTATCTGAGCTCAACACACCATTTTATAATTCATTAGTCAGTTGCTCTTTGCAAAAGCTTATTTCTTATGAAACAAAAGTGGGAATCATGCAACTGGACTATTTATCTCTCTTTAGGGGTTGGGGGTTAATATCTGATAGCTCATAACATCTTTATTATAATGCATTTATAATGATTTACTGGAATCATTCTATGGCTAAGTATCTAATGTCAAAGCCGGGATCTGGCATGAAATAAAATGCTGTATCCTTGGGTAGCTCTAGGGAAAAAAAGGCCCCAGCCAATATTTTCTGTGTAATTCTACAAACTGTAATAAGGGTAGGGGTAATTGCCTTAATGTCAATTAAGCTATTAATAATGCTCATCTTGTCATTCCTAAATATAGCAGTGTCTCAATCATACATTACAGTCCCCTGTTAAGGCTACACAGAAATGAGTCACAGCCTCTGTGGATCAAGAAGTCTGTCTGGCAGTCTTGTCTCCTTTATATAAGAGAAGTTTAGGGGGTTTATTTGGTTTTAACGAAAAATTTCTACTTAGACACATATCTGTGTTTGTGAGGACAAGCTCTGGCGATTCTTGTGAGCAGCACAAATTCAGTCTTAAAAGCTAAACTGTTCTCTGCTCCTATTCTGCTCCTAATGACCAGGAAAGGTGCTCCTTATGAGGACTCCTGTTCCAGGGTCCTGATGAGGTCAGACAAAGGACCAGACAGTGCAGTAGCAATCATACCTGCATTTTAGCAAAGTGTGTGGGAACAAACAAAGTTAAGGGACACTCCTTCATGCGACACATGACGCTGCGTTGTGGGCATGTTGTTTCCAGGCCGTGCAGATGCACAGAAGTTCCTCAAGGACAGAGAAACAACAGGACAAAGAAAATGAGGCTGAGACAGTGTCACTGAGACAAGAGGTCAGTGGTTCATCAGCAAATTTCAGCAAAGTCAAGGGTAAAGTCATATTTGGAAGAGGGCATAGGAGGAGATGAGCCATAGGATTTTGGCGAACAGGGAGAATGTCGCCAAATCTCCCCAGTCAGCTCTAAATCGGGACCACTTATCATGCAGTGAAGAAGCAGGACAAGACCCGTCTTTAGCTGACACTTATCGTTCTCCTGGGCCGTGAGATTCTAAATAGCCACTTCCTTCTGGCCCCATTCGTTGCCTGTCTTGGTGAAGTGAACTTCTACTTGATGATATTTAGAGCTCATTAATTTGTCCCAAGGAAGCTTACTGTATGGCAGTTTAATGACAGAAACCTGTTTTAATGCAAATGGACATGTAATCCCACTAAGCCACTCTGAGGGTGTAAATTTAAAACAATTGCTAGGAATTGACATTGGAGTTTAATAAGATGGAGGGCTAGTTCCTAGATCCTGGTACGCCCGGGGGACCCTGCTTGAACACCCAGCCCTAGCGGTTTTAGGGCAGCCCTCAGTTACCATGGCAATTTAAAATGTCGGGGGAGGGGGGCTTTCTGGAGCTTCTTTCAGGGGGGGCAGATCTGAGCTCTGGAGGAGTGGGGGAACACAGGGAGGGAAGAAGGCTCAGCTCACTCAGTGAGTGCGTGTCTTCTGCTCATTACTCCTTAGGGCACAAGGTTGGACAAGATATGACTGAGACCCAGGAGGCAGATTTCTGTCCTGGCTTAGTATAAATGCCTGATCCAGGCAAACTCCCACAGACAGAGCACAAAGCCTAGTCCAGGACCCCACTTCTCCCAGCAGGTAAAGGGGGAAGCCTGTTTCTGAGGGGTTGGTTGGAAATGAGGCAGAGGTGGGAACTGTTTGTGAATATGTGCTACATTATAATGCTGTTGGGTACTACATCATTCTCCAGAGGGCCCTGAATAAGGTTATTATGGGTGAAGTCATTTTTATAATAAAGTTGGCTGTAACTCTGGGTCATAAATCACAGGTTCTGGTACTAAAAAAATTACTAAACATGCCTCTGTTACCACATACTGTCCTCCTTTTAAATACTTTGATTTTACTACAAATCTCCCATTGACTGAGCTAGGGGAAATATACACAATGAGAAAACGATTCCTTCCGCCCCCGACAGCAGCCCTGCCGGCATCGAGGCCTCCTGGAATGATTTCCTGAGGTGTGATGTTATTTATGGTGTGCTTTCTCTATCAGAAAGGCAAACAGCATCCCAAGTGACCCCGGAGCATTTGCATCATTGCTTCTCTTGCTAATTGATTCATCCCCTGGCAGGGCCTGAGACGTGGGCTGTTGGCTGGACACTTGCTCCCTGCCGCACATCCTGTGGATTAAGGTGCATAAGAAGCAAAGATGTTAATAAAATCGTTAAATGTCAAAACTGCAAAACCCACACCCATTCAGAGTTCATCAGCTCTTCTGGAGTGATCTGTAAAATACCATCTCCTCCCCTTGTCCTTTTCTCAGTCTAAACTTCATAACCTTTGTTAAGTAAGGAGATTAAGAACTGTTATTAACAACACTGATTGTTTAATTTCTTTCATAACTTCTTCCTTTCAAATGAGAGTCCAGCACAGAATGAAAAGGAATGTTATCATATGAAGTGCATTTCAGACGTAATAAAGCAGAAAGGAGAGGGTGGCCCCAGTGGCAGTTGTAAGAGGGACGAAGTGTGGATCTCTATAGCTCAGTGGCTGCAAAGCAGAAAATGAAGATTGTAAAAATGTCACATAAAGAAAAAATGCACAGTGGATTCGTTTTGTGATGCCCATAATTCAGTAATGCCTTTAAGTAGCTAGAAGAAATATAATAAATGTTTTTCCACAACATTGATCATACTGTATCAGAGGAAATATTAGTGTGCAGGGAGCCATGATTATACTGGTAGTAATTCTCGGTGCAGAAAACTAGTAGAAGATGGGACCCTTTATAGGCCGAACTTTTATTGGCTGCAGTTATTTACCTTTAAGAATATGCCTAATACATTGTCCTATAGCTAAATATTTTTGTGAAGATTCAAACCAGCATTATCAGTAAATCAGAAATCCTGCCACCATTTTATAGGATTTATATATATTTTTCCCTGCAGATGCTCTCATATGTTCCAGAATACAAAAACCAGCCAATTGACCATGTAAAAATTCTAGAAGGCCTGTAAAACAGATTCTTCTTCTGTATTCTGAACCTGGATAGGAGCAGACAGGTTTATGGCATGTGATTCCATCCAAATGCCACCTGTATATATAACATCTCTCTAAAGAAATTAAATGGATTATTAGATTATATGCCATAGTAAAACTATACCTGGAGCTGCAGTCCAGGAGAAGATATGCATGTTGTGCAACTGCTTACATTTTTTTTTTTGTCCTGAAACACTGAAGAAAGCTTTGCAAGACAGGCTTTTTCTTTAGGGAGGAAAGAATGGAACTGATTCTTCATGCCAGCCTCTTGCTCCTCAGACTGGCAGGAGCTGGTAATGTGCCTGTGGCAGTGTGGGTAGAGGAGGCCCTGCATGCTGAGGGAAAGATTCACCTTCCCTCTAGATGGGCTCCAGCTAGACTTCAGAAATCATCCAGCAGGCTTCCAGGGAGCACAAGATAAGAGCTAGCCCAGCCAGACTCCTGCAGAATTAAAGGGAGAGGTGAGACCCAGGAATGCTAATCTTCCATATATCCCAATAAAGCCCTGCTGTGAAAATGACTAAAAGAAGCAGGAAGCTAGAGCAATCTCTGAGGGAAGGTACTCTGAGAGCAATGTGTAGGAGGGCAGCATTCTTTGACTTCAGTATCTGCATAACCCAGCTTATAGTTCAAAGCCCTTGTAAAAGCAAACCAACCTGGTTAAAGGCTGCAGATTCACCTGCTCTGTCTCAGCACACCTCTCCCCTAACTCTCACTGACAGACACAAATGGAATGATTTCTCAGAGCAAAAGGAGGCCATTCTTTTCTCTTTGTCCTAGGGCTCTTTGCTTAATGCAAATCACAGGTCTCCTGCACACCTGCTCTATCAATCTAACACATTTTCTGTGTGTATGTGTGTGTGTTTACGGAGTTGTTACATATTGATTTTAGTACTTTCTATTGGAGTTGATGTTTTATTTGTTTTGTTTGATTTTCTTCTCCTCCTCCAGCAAGGAAGAAATGGAAGAGGATGCCTCTAAGGTCTTCCCACTCTGAGAACTTTTTTAAAAGACAGGTGATTGAGGGGAAAAGCCCTCCAATAGTTAGGGATTCTAAGGTTGAGGAACAGCCTGACACAGATGACAATCTGTCTGGTGTGGCTTCTGGGAAGTTGGTGCACAGTCACCTGGCATGCTCAGCATTGACATACAGACCAATATGACATCGCAGGCTTCTGTTAAAGTTCTTCCCCATCATGGAGGAGAGAGATGCTTTTGAAGCATCTTCCTATAAATGGCTCTGTTCTAAGTACTTTGTGGTAGTAGCAGTTGTTTTCAATTTTTTATTTTTAGTTTTTTGAGACAGGGTTTCACTCTGTTGTCCAGGCTAGAGTGCAGTGGAGTGATCATATCTCACTGCAGCCTTGAAGTTCTGGGCTCAAGCGGTTGATCCTCCTGCCTCAGCTTCCTGAGTAGCTGGGACTACAGGTGTGCCAGCAAGATATTTTTTTAATGAAAAAAAAATTTTTTGCCTTAGTTAATTTCCTGGCAGTTGAAGAAGTGCAATTTAAAACAATAATTTCTTTAGGAGGCTAATATCTCCATTGCCAAACCTTAATAAAGATCAATGTGTAGTCATCCTTCTTCTCTCCTTCCTTCCTTTTCTTTCCTTCATTTCCTCCTTCCTTTTTTTCCTCTCTTCCTTCTTTCCTTTCCTCCCTCCCTTCTTTCTCCCTTCCTTCGTTTTTCTTTTATTTTCCTTTTTTTCTTCTTTCCAAATCCTTCTTATTTCTCTTCAATGACTTAGAAATTATCTTAATTAACTTCTTAGAGCAATTGTGCAGCAATGAACATGTTCAGGGTCACAGATGCCTTTTCTCCAGTATTTACTGGTCAAGTGCAGTTCTCATTGATGCTGTGTGTAGTATACACACCATCCCATTTATGCCTGTAAAAATAACCAGGTGTGCTTAGGAGGGCCAGAGAGACCTTGGAGAGTAGACTTACTGTAATTTTAGTAAAATTAAAAGACAAGAAAATAACAATAACAGGACAGACTTAGGACTTTGCTTAGTAGATAAACAGAGTGCATTTTGCTTTACTTGGCATCTAGCTTGAATTATTGACTTGCATATTGCCAAATAAAAAATATAGACAATTTTGGACAACACGGAATATTTGATTCTAATAGAAAACATTTTATATTTCAAAATGAGATACACTTGTAATTATCTCTACAACCACTGGATGTCACTATTGCATACGTCAGGCAGTAAAAACTTCCTATCTAGAGAGAGAATCTGAAACTTACTATAAGAGCTGTCAGTTGCCGCCTTGGTGCACTACCTTTTGATGGAACATGCGCTGTCGTGCTAAGATGACTCTCTTCCCCATTCAGTGCAGTCAGCCCTATTCTCAGTTATGCCACTCTACTGGGAATTCTTCTATTTTTACAGGATGAGATTCCTCAAAGACAATTATTTTCTTCACTGTATTTAAAAGGAATATGGCACTTTTATAATAGTTCTCAACATTGTGCATTAATTATAACTAGCACATTCTGGATACCAAATGGGGTGAAGTGGAAACATAACCATTAAATAACCTAGATTTATAAAATAACCACCCCCACCCCCCCAGTTGCTTACAACAGTTTCATATCTATTTGCTCATCTGTCTTCCCAGAATCCTTGGGGTTACCTGATTTAAAACTTTTATGAGACAAAGTTGACCTGTGAAATAAACTGAATGAAGTAATTATTTGCGTGGGCATCCCAGGAGTAAAGCAAAAGTAAACATTGAAAGTGTGTTCCAGACAGCCAATTCCAATTTGCAAAAGTTACTAGTTCAGATTTTGGTAGTTCTGTGGTTTTTCAATTACTAAAAAAATTCTTTAATTCATGGACCCTTTAACTCTTCTTTTAAAGATTCATTTTAAAAAAAATCTGGGCTATTTTGTGAGGCTGACATAATAGAGAAATGAGAACTTTTTCCAAGCTGAAAAAAGGCTGGCCTAGTTCAAGTGCTAGTTAGAGGAGGACAGTAAAAAGATCCTGGTGAAGGAACTGGAACAATGGTTTGCTCTCCCTATAGTTAGAAATGGCCATAAGCTTCCAAAGAGCTATCCAGTTTAGTTTATTTCTTTTTACTAAAACCTTGGAGTCATTTTCTTCAACTTCCTCACGTGCCTTTGGAGCTCTGGGGAAGCCAGAGCTCTTCTTGGAGGACTACTGGCCTAGATTTAGTGGGGGAGGGGAGGCGCTCTCTGTTCTAGCGAATTATCAGAGAGCTGTGTTGCTTGCCATCTATGGGATGCTTTGATCCAAAATTTCAGTCATTGTTTCCACATTTAGGGGCTGGAATGAACATCAAAGAAGTGGGTGTACGGAATTTACTGAATGCCAAAGAAGTACAATAACATACAGAGGATATAAGCAAATCCCAGTGGTAAAATTTGCTGCCAATTCTTGCACATAATAGAGGCCCTAAAGTGACAGTCTATCTTTGACAAATGCATAATGATATCAATGCCAAGGGAAGGAACTAGCATGCTGAAAGGTGAATAAAAGAGTTGGGAACAATTCAGTGGACTTACACATTTCCTCAGTGTGTTTTCACACAACAAGGAAAGCAGATGACACAAATGCATGAGGTAATCGTCGGACAGGGCTGCAAACTCACTAGCCGTTTTAAACCAACCTGGCTCTTTCAGGATTCAGCTCTAAAGATGAGAATAAAATGTGATTAGAAATCATTCATCTTCTGGAGGAAAAAAATGGAACAAGGAAAGCGAAAATAGCTCTCTTGTTCGGTCTTGGATAGTTCCAGATTTTAGAGCCCATATGTTGTTTGCTATAACTTCCTCGCCTCCCAGGGCCAATGCATTCCAAATGCTTCAGCTAGTGCACTGCACTGAGTAGTCTCGGAAGTTAGGGCTCATTTGTATCCATAGTCTTTTGTTCAAATATGGCTTAATTTTGGCTAATTTCAGTGGGTGCACATAAAGTAAAATGCACAGAACTGAAACTACTGAAAGCAGGCCATTGTGTGATCATCTAAAAATCTACTTTTCAAGCTCCTTTAAATTTTATTTTTGAAATAAAAACAATAAAATGACAGTAAAAAGTTTCCAAAAGCATTGACATTATGAGCAATTGCTAACCAAGGCTATTCCCAGAATGATCGAGCAAATTTGGATATAATTCTAGAAAAGATAACTGCCCTGCAGTGCCAGCTATAAATACTTCATTCAGAAGGTGATTTCACAATGATCCTATGGAATGTGTCTCTTGCTTCCAGTGCTGGGTATCCATGTGATGCATATTATGCTGTTGTCACTAGGGCTGGAATTAGAAGGCAAAGGCAGATTCTTGTCCTCAAGCTTCAATCTTTATACCATGGAGATGAATGTATAAGACTTGCTGTAGGTTACTTTAAAAAAACAGACTGGGTTTGGATATTTAGAGGAAGGAGTCTCAAAAATGCCATAGTACATAGAAATAGCCTGGAAGGTTCATGGGCACAGTCTGGTAGTAAATCAGGTATAAGCAAGATCAAGATGTGTGTATCTATTTTCAGCCCTACTTGCTTGAGCCAGAAATTGTGCCAGTTGCAAATCGAGCCAGCATTTTTGTCCTTGGCTTTAAACAATTAGAGCAGATTTGCTTGTATACACCAAAATCATTTCCAACACAGTTCTTTGTGCTTCTTACAAAATTTCCTCTATGGCCTTGCACTGCCTAATAAAGGAGCTCTTGGAAGGATCCTGTTCTGTTTATTGTGCATGTTAAGTAAATGCAATGATTTTCATTATTTCAAACTCCATCATGAAATGACTGACTGCCCGGCAACATTAGATAATGGACAAACAACTATTCAACTGGCTGGATGAACCATGGCTTTCCGGCATTAAAAGTGTAATATTTATGAGTTCATTTAATCATAGAAGAAAATATTGAGTAGGTGACTGAGTAAAATGATGACTGTGTATTATGTTTTTGCCATGCAGCTGGATAAACATATTCGACGACAGACCTTGGCAAGAACTGCAAAGATGCTCTTGACAATGGCATGAAAAAATATTAGGTGTTATCTAGAATTCACTGCATTTGAGGTCTTGAGGTAAGTTTTAACACATACAAAAAATCATAGCAGAAGCCGTGTATGCACACTGGGATTATGTGAGCACTCGGGTCTTTTTCTGCTGTGCAGGGATTGCTCTAACACTCATTCTCATCTACAGCATGCAGAGATTTTCTAACTCATTACTTTTGTCTGCACTGCTAGGAGTGCATTTTAGTATAAGACCCAGGTTTTAGGAATCTCATAGTAAATTTTTCAATGACATGAACTCGGAGAGAAAAAAAATAACTTTGCCTAGGCTACAGAGAGCTGACAAAAAAAAGATTATATTTTGGATGGACCCAACCCAGTCCTTGTAAACAGTAAATTTAAAAATTGCTTTGAATTGGTTCTTGAATTTCTCTAGAAGACATAGTTTCTAATTACAAGAAGGACCATAAGGAAAGACAGTTTTTCAGAAGATATTTCTGAGTGAAGTTTCAACAAGATTGATAGTCAATGCAGGATTTGTATCCAGGGCAGTAGGAATCAGTGTGCAAAAGAGTATCATAAAAGTGTGCCATTATGGTTTTTTTTTTCTTTCCTACTCAGAATTGCCATTTTACAAATATGGAAAATTTCTTATTAAGGTCTTTGTTTTCATTTGTTGGAGTGTGCACACAGTCTCTAGAAGATGAGAAGGAAGATGGGGAGGAAGAATAACAACAACTGTGTTCTCCGAACCAGTGTATGTGCCACAGGTTTCTGCTAAATCTGTGAATCTCCTATATTATTCTCTATTTTGGTGTTGCCTCAACACTAAAATATGAGGAAAGGATGTGTTAAAGAAGTTATCAGAGCTTACTAGGAAAAAACACTCATGCTGGCATGAGTATTCTGGAGTCTAGTCTCAGCTGTGTGAGCTTGGGTAAGTCACTTTGCCTATCTGAACATCAGTTTTCAATCCATACATTATAATAACATCTGTTTGTCTATTCTTAAAAGTCTAGTTGTGAGAAGAAAACTAGATAACTAATCTGAGGCTTTTGTTTCTTTTCTTTCTTTCCTTTTTTTTTTTTTTTTTTTTTAGGTGGAGTTTTTTTAACATTGCCCAGCCTGGAGGGCAATGGTGCGATCTTGGCTCACTGCAACCTCTGCTTCCCAGTGTCAAGCAATTCTCCTGTCTCAGCTTTCTCAGCAGGATTACAGGTGCCCGCCACTATGCTCAGCTAAATTTTTTTGGTATTTTTAGTAGAGATAGGGTTTCACCATGTTGGCCAGGCTGGTCCTGAACTCCTGACCTCAGGTGATCTGCCCACCTCAGCCTCCCAAAGTGCTGGGAATACAGGCATGAGCCACCGTGCCCGGCCTCGTTTCTTTTATTATGAAACGACAATGCATTTAATTTAAACTGCTTTGTTCCAGAAAGAATTTCAGTTGCACCTAGGGAAGCTAAAATGAAAATTTAAGATACTACTATGACTACTTGTACTAATACTACACAAATAGTAAAGCAAATATGATGACCCATGAGCTTAATTTTTTCTTATTTTTTTTGAAAAGACCTTTCAAAATCTTTATTTTTAAGAGGAAATCTAGCTCGCTTCCCAACTACTTTGTCTTCTTGGTATCCTTCTTAATTACACGCATTCCACCTCAACACGTATTTAACAGATAAGTATCTGGAGTCCTTAAACCAGATAGAAGTAGCAAGAGGGATGTTTTGGAGGTATAATTTTCATAACATGGTTGTGAAAATTATAAATTTCACAATTTTATTTATAAATTTTATATTTAAAATAATTTATATTTAAATATATAAATTTTATATTTAAAATAATTTATATTTAAATTTATAAATTTTATATTTAAATATAAATATATAAATTTCATAAATGACTACAGGAAAGTGAGAAAGACAAGGTGTCAAAGATGAGGCCCAGACTTCTTTTTTTTTTTTAATTTTTTTTTTAATTTTTGAAAGAAAGAAAAAGGAAAGAAAGAAAGAGTGAAAGAAAGAAAAAAAAGAATGTAAGAGAGAAAGAAAGAGGAAGAGAAAGAGGGAGAGAGAACGGGATTCTTGTTCTATTGCCCAGGCTAGAATGCAGTCTAAAAATGGGTATTAAAAACCTCTT
>CAUYLG010005020.1:0-47902 GCA_963573385.1 Cacajao melanocephalus | reverse complement strand
TGGGGGACCGGCCTAGGGTGCGCACATAGCCTAGGCTGTGCACATGGTCCCGACAGCATGGCCACCGCAGGTCCTCCAGCGGGGTGTGGCAAAGCAGGAGGCGGAGTACAAGCACTCAAATGGGCGGGGCAGCTGCAGCGGCCCAGCCTGCTTCTTTAAAGTGTGCTGTAACGGCCTCTCCCTAGAAGTTTACCTTTCTAGGGCAGTTTTATAAATTGGCCTGCAAATTGGACCTTTGCTGGAAATATTGGTACCCATCTCCTGAGCCTCATGGGCATCGTTGAACCACGTTGGTACGATTACCACCCAATCCCAAAAGCTTCCTTCCATTCCATGCCCCTATGGTGGTCACTGGAGGGCATGAGAGACCGTGGGCATAAGCCCATAATGCTGGTAGGCCGTGAATAAAACCCAGTTCATGGTGAGCCCTCTAATAAAATGAATCACGCATCTTGAGCACACAAAATTTTGGGATACTAACTGAAAAACGTTTCATTTCAGTACCCATTTTACCTGGGAAATGCCTCAAGTCAAAGCAGGTGTAATTTTTTAACCAGGGATGAGGGCATCTCTTGTGTTCAATTTCAGATGGGTGCTTCTATCCTAAGCTCAAGTCCCCATTAAAATGTATACTGGAAAATTAGGACCAATTTAATACACAGCTCTTAAAAAAGAAGCAGCTCATCTTTCTCTGCTGAACAGAGTGGCCGAAATACCCCCTGCTAAGTGGAGAAACCTGGCCTCCAAAGGAAAGTATAGATTATAACACCATTCTACAATTAGACCTGCACTGTAAAAGTAAATAGTTTAAGGTCCCCTATGTGCAACTATTCTTTTCCCTAAGGAGTAAGTCTCAGCTCTGTCAGGCCTTTGTCCCTTACCCTATTCAGCCCTCGTCAGGACTACCTCCACCTGTGGGGCTCCCTGTGGCAGCTACCTCCACCAATGCCAACCAGGGCTGCTCAGCTCCAGTACAGCAGAAGCCAGGGAGGGCCAAGACAGCCAGGGCATCTCAGGCTACCCGGATGCCCAAACTCTGCCTCCTACAGGCAGTGGGAAGAGAATTTGGGCCAATAAAGGTGCACACCCCCTTCTCACTTTCTGACTTAAGGCAAATTAAGGTAGACTTAGAAAAGTTTTCAAATAACCCCAACAAGTACATAAACATTCTTCAAAGAGTGAGTCAGTCCTTCAAATTAGACTGGAAGAATGTCATGCTTTTGCTAAAACCCTAACCAGCAATGAAAAGGAGGCTGCTCTAGCAGCAGCTCAAGAGTTTAGGGACACTTGGTACCTTAGTCAGGTACGTAACCTAATAACGCCAGAGGATAAGGACAAATACCACACAAGTACTCAGGCAGTCCCTGCCACAGACCCTCGCAGGGATCCAGTTTCAGAACAGGGTGACTGGAGCCGTAAGCATTTCCTAACCTGTTTACTTGAGGGATTAAAGTGAACTAGGAAAAAGGCAATAAACTACGCAATGTTATCCACCATAACTCAAGGACGGAAAAAAAACCCAACAGGTTTCCTTAAGCGATCGCAAGAGGCTTTAAAAAAGTACCCTACCCTGTCACCAAACTCTATTAACGGTCAGTTAATACTAAAGGACAAGTTTATTAATCAGTCAGCAGCAAATATCAGGAGGAAGCTTCAGAAGCTGGCTTTGGGACAAGAACAGAGCCTAAAATCACTGCTAAACCAGGCAACTTCAGTGTTTTATAATAAAAACCAAGAGAAACAGGCCAAAAGGAACAGGAGAAATCAGAGAAAGGCTGCTGCCTTAGTTAGGGCCTTCAGGCAAGCAAACCCCAGGGGCTCAAATAAGGGAAAAGCTCAGGTTAGCTGCCAGTCTAGCAAAACTTGTTACCAGTGCAGTCTAAAGGGATATGTTGTAAAAAACTGTCCCCAGAGAAATGGACCACCACCTCATCCATGCCCGCTGTGCCAAGGGAATCACTGAAAAGCACACTGTCCCTGGGAACCAAGGACCCCTGGGCCTGAGGTGTCTAGCCAAATAACCAAATCGCAGGACTGAGAATGCCTGAATCAAGTGCCAGCATAAGCCATCACCCTCACAAAAGCCATCACCCTCATAAAGCCCGAGGTAAAGCTGGCCATAAAGGTCCAAAAAGCTAGTCTTCTCCTGGGCGCTGGCATAGCCTTCTCAGTAATTCTCTCCTGCCTTGGAAACTTGGTGCTAGTATTAAGAAAGTTGCTACCTCTATTCAGTTACTATAAGCTATCTCAGAAGTTAATTAATAACAAAGACAAGTTGCTAATTCTCTCTGCAAAGGGCAGCTCTCTCTGCAAACCAGCTTAACTCTTTGGCTGCCGTAGCCTTAAAAATAAAAGACCCCTAAATCTGCTAACAAAAGAGAGGAGGGGAATCTGTTTCTAGGAAAAATGCTGCTATTTTGTAAACCAGTTAAGTGTTACTTTAAGTATAAAACTCAAGAATCAATCAAAAACAGGGCTAAAAACCTTCAAGAACCCAGCTCTGTTCTCTCTCAGGCTCGTTTGTAACGCTGGGCCTCTCATCTTTAACCACCTAGTCATATTCATTTCTTATCAAACCATAAGGTCACAGTTAATCCTGCTGCTGGAATCCCAGATGTCCTTGGTTCATGAGCTCTATAGTGGACCTGTAACCTGCACCCCTAAAAGGCTCCCCTCTGGAGAAAACCTCAACTGCAAGGCCCCTTCTATGCCCCATTTCAGCAGGAAGTAGTTAAAAAGGATTAACGCCCCTATTCCAACAGAAGTTGAATTTTCCTTTTCAAAAGGGGGAATGAAGGAATGTGTTCTCTTTCCAGATCCACTATGGGGTGTAGTTTTAAGGGCAAGAATTTCCCGGTGCCATGATGCCCCTCCTCCCATCTCTCTCCATCCAATTTAACGGTTTATGTTTGAATTTCTCGGGCGCGGAAAGAAACTAAGAGTCAATCACTCCAGCTGAAGTTCTAAGGAGCTCCTTTCATTGGCCCAGGGTCTTAAAGAAGGTGGGGGTTTCTCCCAGGATAAAAGTCCGTGCTCCCTCACCTACACAGAATTTCCAACTTTGTGTAATCCCCTCCCACACGGTGGGAGCTCCCTCCGGGATTTCCCCTCTAGAATCCCCTTCCACTCTCTTTGTGGAAACCTTTCTTTTCTTCTCTTTTCCTTCTCTTTTCTCTACCTAAATAAAATCACCTTTCTGCATCACTGTTTTGGGTCCGAAATTTTACTTTGTGAGCCTACGGTGCAGCTGAAGTGGCCCCACCTCTTATTCTTTAAGAGGTTAAAAGCCAAAAACCCACAACATCCAAAAAAAAAAAAAAACAAAACTGGTTACATTAGTTATTTCCTGTGTGGATCCCCAAAGAACTCATCCCTCATCCATTTGACTATGTTAGTCATTTTCTAAGAAGAAAATAAGAAATACAGAAATATATATAAGTCCCAAATAGCACAACCCTGAAAAAAATTTAAGCTTATTTAAAAAATGAGATCGATAAAAGGTGTTAGAGATATTATGGAATATTTCTCAGAATGTTTGGAGTAAGAAGTAGCACAGAGTATAAATAGGAAATGCTTAAATTAGATGATATACTTTTAACAGATGACAGAAAAATACAATAGCATAAATACTCAATTTTTCTTTGTCTTTTCTAGGAAGAAGTATTTTTCAGTCTCTTAATGGCCATTAAACTTATTTTTTACATCTTTAAAAACTACCAATGTGCTGTAAACTTTAGCCTTCATTGAATGCTTGTTAGACAATACATAGATTCCTGAGAACATGAGAATAGAGGCTATTTGTCAGAGCTCTTTAGATTAACAGAACCAATAGGATACATGATGGATAAATAGATTATAGATTTAAAGATGTTTATTATGAGGAAATAACTCAGATAATTATGGAACCTTAGCAGTTTCAAGATCAGTAGTGACACAAGGTATATTTCACTCTGAGTCCAAGTCTAAGGGCAGAAGAAGACCAATGACCCAGCTTGAAGACAGGTAGAAAAACAGATTTCTTCTTATTCAGCCTTTTTGTTTCATTCAAATCTTAAACTTATTGAACGAGGCCTACCCACATTGGGGGATGGAGGTGCTGCCTTCCTGTTTTTCAAGGGGTACTGGGTGCTAAGTATCCAGACTTAAGGCTAGAAATTGATTGAGGGGCCACGACTTTCTATTTTATTGATTCAAGTTAGACTTTTGTTCATTTGACCTAGAAGATTTTGCTTATACAAATGAAGTAAGATGTGATTGACTTTCTATCTGTTTTCATATGGTAATGCTGTATGTCTGTTTGAGTCAGACTATTCTGATTGCTGTGTTGACTTTGCTGTCTCATTATGGTAACCACACACACCTTGCCTTTCGTTACTGAACACTGACCCTTCACCTTACCCCTACCACTCTAGAATCCAATTACTCTCACTGCATTTAGCTTTATCAATTCAGTGACTTATTTACTACTGTAAATTCCAATTTACAGAGAATAGTGATTTTTCTTTAAATAGCTCAGCTTCTTCAAGGTCTTCCCATAATGAGATTTACAGGTTCCCATTGTTTCCCAATTAATGTCCTCATTTAATAGTAGACACCCTGCCAGGCTGAGAGTTAAACTTACTTTGTTATTCAGCTAGTTATCAAATGAGATTTGGCATTTGATTTTCATCCATTTTAGTCCTCTGGCTATAAGAATCTCCTTCAGGGCATACAAATAAATTTTAAGGTTGTTTATGCAGTGTTTGAGCTGAGAATTCAAATCCCTGAGCTTGTTCTTTTATTTTACCATTTTGTGCAATGACAGTATGAGCAATCAATGAACTATATTCATTAATTTTCCAAAAATATTTAAAAGTGTCAGGCATGCAGACATCCAGCTCTATGCTTATAAGGGTGGATTAAGGGTATTCCAGGGAGATAGTTTACATATCTCTGTTTCTCTATTGCCAAATTACGCTATGGGCTATCACTGCTTTTTTTTTTCCTGCTTGAAATAGAGTAATTGGCATCTTTAAATCTAGTCACATTAAAGAACCAATTCCAGAAACCACAGAACAAATTAAGAACATTTATTCTAACATATAGTCCTCTAGAACCATCCTTGGTACCAAAAAATGTAAGGAATTACTTTATGAAAGTATAGGGGCTGAGAAGTCCTAAGACCTGCAGTCAGTAAGCTGGAGACCTAGGACAGCTGATGGCATAGATTCAACTCAGTCTGAAGGCATAGTTTCAACTGAGTCTGAAGGCTTGAATAAAATGAGAAGGGATTATGTAAGTTCTACTCCAAGTCCAAAGGCTTGAGAACCAGAGGAGCTGTTGGTTTAAATAGAAAGCTGAGTCTAAGTCTGAAGGTGGTAGAAGACTGATGTCCTGACTCACAGACAGCCAGAAAGAGCAAATTCTTTCTTACTCAGCATTTTATTTTCATCCATAACTTGAACAGATGGATGGGGCCAACTCATATTAAGGAGGGCAATCTATTTTACTCAGTCTATCAATTTGAATGTTAATTTCATCTACAAACATCTTTACAGATATGCACATAAACATGTTGATCAAATATGTGGTTACCCTGTGGCCCCATCAAGTTGACACACAAAACGAATAATCATCCACAGCGAAAATAAAGAATTATTATCAAGGAAGATTACACTGTATATCAGTTTAAGTCTTCTGTCTTGAAAGAGTGCTATTAATAATAAAATACAGTGTAAATATTAAGCAACACCAGAAATAGATTGTCAAAAAGGAAATATGAATTTTATAAAATTTTTGCAGATAACTTTTTATTACAAGATAATGCAAACTTTCTTCTATTACTCAAAATGGAAAAAAATTACTAAACTTGATGTTAATATCTGGCAAAATTATATGGTATGATGATAATTTGAAAACTAGAAACATTCTGATAAGATGACCATTCAAAATTCATGCCAGCACAAGATCTGTTAAACAAATGTATCATATTATATGATAATGTTACCGATTATTTTATAAGGTTAATTTTACATTGAATGTCTTAAATCTTTTGAAAAGGATGTCTGCAAAGACATTATTATTTTATTTTTTAAATATTGGTAGAATTTCAATATTATTTGATAGTTTCATTTTGTTGTATTAAAACTCTGAAAAACTATATTTTTAGTAATTCAAACTGGATTTTCAGGGAAGCTTATGGTCCAAAGCTATAAGGACTTTATCTTGAGATCAAAATTAGATCATGATTTTACATGTACAGACATATGCATGGCTATAAATTTTTATTTTTTAGTTGGTATTGCAGCAAAGATATACAAAATAAATCCTAATATAAAATACTGGCAAAAATATTTTAGAGAAAAAAATTTTCCCTTTAAATTAAAAAAGAAAATGCAATATATTTATGTTTGAAAAAGCTTCACTTGGAAACAGTTATTTAAATAAGATGGGGGACGAGAGGAGTTTGTCATAATTATCAGGGAAAACATGATACACCTGCAGCCACACTAGAGAAAAAGAAAAGAAGAAAGTACTTAATTTTTGCATATTCATGATGTGCCAAGCACAAATTCAGGCATTATGAAATCAGTACACACTCCATACAATCTTGTTGTACTTGCAGTTTTCCAAATGAAGCCAATTGACTTGCTGATCTCTTACATATTATTTCTGCTGAAAAATGATTCAAATCAAGTCTCATGGAAATCATGCCTGTACACTTACTCCCATAATATATACCTGTAGTTATATGACCCCTCAGCATCAATCATCAACTCTTGTTTGGATTCCTGCATATAGTTATGCCTAAATAAGACACCAATAAAAGCAAATGTGTCCTGAAGAAGTTGTTGCATTGGGAAAAAAAAAGTCCTAAAAGAAATGACTGTAGAAATGGAGATGTAATGTGCAGGAAAGAAAATTGAGATTGTTATTACATAAACTATGTTCCCCTAAATTTCATAGGGTGAAGTCCAAATTCCAAATACTTCAAGATATAATAATATTTGTGTATAGGTTCCCTAAAAAGGTGATTAATTTAAAATGAGACACCGTGGTGGGGATATAATCCAATATGAGATGACAGGTGTCCTTAGAAGAAGAGATACCAGTGGTTCTCATTCACTGAGCAACAACCTTATGAATACAAAGCAGCAAGAAGGCGACTATCTGCAAGCCAAGAGGAAGGCTTCAGAGGAAGCAAACCCTTCTAATACTTTGATGTTGGACTTCCAGTCTCCAGAACTGAAAGGAAATAAATTTCCACGATTTAAGCCATACAGTATGTGATACTTTGTTAACGTAGCCTTAGCAAACTAGCAAACTAATATAGGAAGACATGTGATAAAGACACTGAGTATTTGAAGTAGTATCATCTTAACAAGTAAACATACTTGTGAATTATCACATAAGAAAAAATGAGAATTAAAAGCTTCCAGAGATAAATTTTATTAAATCCATAAACTGAATTTTTAAATTAATTAGATGTTTTTTAAAGAATGAATAGCATGGTTTTTTTTTTTTTTTTTTTTAAATGCTGCTTTAAATGGAAAAAAAATGGCTGAGGGAGTAGTAACGAAGAAAAGAAGGAAGAATAATTTTAATTTCCCTTTTGCTTATATAATTCTCATCATTATATGTCAACTTAGATAATACTCTAGGAAATCATCTGCTCATTAGACATACTGTAGCACTCATTACATTGTCTTAAATGTCCTTGGTTTATTTTGTATCTTGAATCCTAAAATACAAGGAACTATAAAGCATTTCAGTTTTTATCTTCATATTTAATGTTTAGTCACTTTTTGAAAGAGAAGGCAATCAGTATACATTTGCAGAAAGAATAAATAAGAAAGAAGGAAAAAAGGAAGAAAGAAATAAACAAAGCAATGTATAAATGAACAGATGAGACTGTAATCCCACTTAACGGAGTTATTCATAAAATTAAATGACTGTCAGGAGTTCTGAAGAAGAAATTCTCAATAGTGAGATTGTTAGAGGCTAAATGTCCTCTACATTCTTTTAGGATTCAAAATTCTATCAAATCATAATCAGTTATATTGAGAAATACTTAAAATATCAACATATGTTTCAAAGCTTCTTCTATTTACTAGTAAATAATGAACTGATACATGACATCCATAACATTTAAGATGAAATAACAGTTGATTCTAGTCTGATTAATTGCTTGTTAGAATAATTACGCTCTCTTCTTTCCCCAGGGAGTACTCAAATTAAGTGACATCCTTTGTAATATATTATGTGCTTCCTCTTTTGAATTAAGAATCTTTTAAAAATAGCCATATAATAAGAAATGAATAAGTAAACAACAATTTGCCCTTATTTTATGGATAACTGTTAGGTAATTTGAAAGTTATTTTTATGTACTTGAAATTTTTCTTGGGGGATAGTTCCAATAGTATTTTTTTGTTGTTAATCCTTTTTTGTTTTGTCTTAGATAAATATATTTTTAAAAATTGTTTAGCTGCAAAAAATTGCAATATTCATATTACTTAGGGCCCAATTTGCACTCACCTTAAACAAATATCTCTCTCCAGTAACAACATACACATTGAGATACTTTTAATGAACCATTCAATTATTTGTTCTTTTGTAAAATTTACATTACTAATTTAGAACTGAGTGCTTTTGTGTAGGATTTACACACTTAACAGAAACTTTTTCTAGGAGATTTGTATATTCACATTCATCCACAAAAGCAAATAATTATAATAATGTAATGATAATCATAATAATAATAAAACAAGTGTAGGCAATTAAATGTTTCCCCTACATTTATAGCTCATAGCTTCTTTTCTCTTATAGGAAGCTTTTTCTTAGCATTCTCTTTAATAACTACAGGGTCACTTAGCTGTCACTGTGATAATCAGCTCTACTACAATGTTCTCAGCATAGTTCCTTCAAGCACATAGAAAATGTTACCATGTTTTACCCCATTTGGAAAATGAAGGAAAAAAAAAAAAGAAACTCAGGCTTTCCTGTGTAATCTCTCTTTCTCTCTTTTCCTTGGTTTGTCTCCTCCATCTCTCTCTCTCTCTCACACACACACACACACACACACACACACACACACACACACACTGTACTGCAGATGTTTGTCTACCACTGAACAAGTGAAGGGGAAGCCTTTAATAAAATTGCCTAAAGGATTCTTAAATGAGAATCCAGGCAAAAACTTGTCTAGTATTCTCCCTCTTTCCCACTTGTTTCTCTGGGATCGCCTCCTTCAGCATGTAGCCATATACATCCTCTTGGCATTTTGCCTCAATTTTTATTTCCATCTCCATTTCACTATCCCTCAGACCTAGGTGTGAGGACATTGTTTCTTTAGTTAAATCGTATTGTTTTTCCTGTGTAATAAAATGTTATCTTCAGGTAAGCAGAAGTAGCTTAGGACATGCTAAATTGAAACTATAGTAATACTATTCAGAAAATGCTCTTCTTTTAACAAGGCTTCACTTTCAAAGAGATTTCTGTTTCTATACAATACTCTTTTAGTAAATAAAAGCTGAACATTAATTCTTATTTTGCTTAGTGTTTTAGTTACATCAGGACTAATCACTCAAACTCTCAATGTCATTTCTCTCACCAACACTCTGTCTTAAGGCACATAGATGTCTTGGCTGAGAAAGACAAATATGTTATATAGTGAAATATGAAAGAGAAAACTTAGCTGAGGCAGAATTAATTTGAAAGTAATTGGCATATTAGTTGGCTAGGACTGCCATAACAGAATACCACAGAATGGGTGGCTAAATTAACATAAATATAATATTTCTCAAATCTGGAGGCTGGAAGATCAATATTAAGGTGCAAATGGGGTATGTTTCCTCAGAGGCTTCTCTCCTTGGCTTGCAGATTGATGCCTTCTGTCTCCTTCATCCCCACTTAGCCATTCATCTGCAAATGAAGTCCTGACATATTTTCCTCTTCCTATAAAAACACTAATCCCCTCATGACATCATTTAACCTTAATTATGATTTAAAGGCCTATTTGCAAACATAGTCCCATTAGTGGGTAGGGCTTCAATATACAAATTTGTGTGGATACAACTGAGACCATAACAACTGGTTGAAGAAAATATATGTTAAATTAATTTATGCTTGTTCCTTAGTCTCATTGCATTTTTTCTTATTCCCCTTTATTTCATTCCCTCAACTCTAGAAAATTGCCGATCTAATCTTGTTCAACTGAACATCAGAAGAATAAAGTTAACTTAATTAGATCACTGAGTTAATGGCCTAATTTTATCAGTGGTCTGCATAATTTTTTCTGTTATTTTATTGACTGACTGGCTAATAGATTGATCAATTATATTTTCTTCCCTTCCCACCTCTACCCCATAAATAATTATTCTAATAACTTAATTGATGTCTTTTTCTCTTTCTTTTTTTTTTTTGCAAAATAGGTATTATTTAATATGGATGAATCTCTAAATATTACTTTACTATTATCTGTTTATCTTGTTTTTTTCTGTTCTTTTTTCAACAACTCAGTTTTGAAAGATCTTCTCATCTTTCCATGCATACTCTTAATCTTTGTTTCTATAACTGTAAACATTCTATGGTATTTGTTCACCACATTGTATTTACATTTGATGCAATTATCAATACTATTTTTAGTTAAATAGTTGAAATACAGACCTATTAACATAGCCACAGGTTTTACAACTTTTGTTGAGAATTAACTCTATGATTTAAAAAACCCACAAATTAAAAAAAATAAAAATTATAAGTTCAAATAAAACATAATGACAGTACCAATGGCAATAGATTATATTGATGATGATCAACTTCAGATAACCTTCTTTAAGCAAATCCTAAAACGTAAGTAAGTAAATCTGAGCTTTCAAAGTCTTCAGCTAGTTTGTAATCCAGAGGCCTTATGAGATTAAGCTATTTGTTATAAATAAGTAAAAGAGATGAATGAATGAGTATAAAGTATGATGACTTAGTTCAAGCTGCTCAGAAGCAAAGCTTAAGACAAGTGTCATGTAATTAACTTATTAGATAAATTCACTTAAGAAAAACTGTTGAAGAATGTAAAAACTAGAGTAAGAAGAGGAAGACAAAAAGCAAGGGTTCCATTTCAGTTGAAATATCAACTATAGGCTATCTTTGTAGGAAAATCTTTCCTCAAGGTTTGTCCCTATACAGATGTAACAGAATGACTATCATATCAGTTATTGATTGGCAGTGATTGACTAAAAGTTTTCTGAAATGCTGCTAAGGGAATCGACCTTCCAGACTCTGGTCTTTGTTGGCTAAGTGGCTACAGGATCATAGGAATAGTTCTCTAAAAAGAATCTCAGTTTGAGGACAGTTTCAACAGATATTTAAGCTGGAGGATGAGTCTGAGAAAATGGTAAATGGGATCAGAAGTGATCTGAGCAGGGCACTGATAATGTCTGCTACATGTGAGAAATTGCAGAAACATTGGTCAAGTCACTTGATTTCTGAAAAAATGTATCATGCAGGACTGTAAACTGAGAGATTTATGGTTAATCAAAGATTGCTAGATAGCAATTAATTTACTTACTGATATTTTAGTGTTAGGTAAAATTGTTCTAAATGTGACTTCTAAAAAAATTGACAGTGTCTCCTATGTTCTGAACCAACATGTTCCTTTTATATTTGACAAAATGTGAATCCTGGAGGAGTTAAATGACTTCTTTGTTGTCATGACAAGTTCCAGTATAATATCTGGGGGTCAAGATCTCTGAACTCCATATTTAATTATGATTATCTAAAAAAACATTTGCATAATGCCATTTATAGTCACAAAATACAGTAGTTGGCAACTATTGTAAAATTAAATTTTTGAAAATTTAGATATTGTTGGAGTCAATAAAAATGAGTGGTATAGAAATGCTCAGGATAAAAAGTAAAACTGACAGAGAAGTGGGTAACAAATTATTCAATAAATGAGGTGATACAAAGAGACACAGGTGCAGCATAGCTGAGCATAAAATTGATGTCTGGATTATTTCATTTAAGGATGGGCATATTTTTAAAGAATGCTTGTTCAATATAATTGATTTTTGAAAGACTCTTTGAATTGCTTGGTGTGCTGTGGTTTGAAATCTGTCAATGAAAGCACATTCTTAAAAAAAAATTGTTATCTTTATTTAATGTCCTATTCTTGACCTATTTTCATATTTTAAAGTATCCCTTACAATTTTTCTGATATAACCTTCTTAAACCTAATAGTACTTTTAAATGTAATGCTTCTCTCTGCTGGATAGGCTTATTTTTTTACAGCTCTTTCTTCAAGTTAATGTCATAAGTAGGTTGGCACAATCAAATATATATGGAGCAATAGAAATGAACAATTTTTGATAAGTTGCAGATTCAGTTTTGAATTGTGAAACCTTCTAAGTCTTAGTCCTGAGAAAATTAGACCCCATTACTCATAGCTTAAGCCATTTTTACTATCAAGTGAGCTGCTTCTTCTGGTTTCATAGAAAATAAAAAAGATTAAACAATTAGACATTGCTTTTCACATTAAGGACAGAGAAAAATATTTTATTTAAAGCATGAAAATGATAATAATTTATAACTGATTATAAAATAAAAGGACAGTGTAGTATAAAAATTAATCTATTCAACCTTTTATAATCAAGTATTTTAACTTTGTAATATTCTACCTGCTTAAGAAATATATTTTTTAACTTTTAAATTGAGTGTTTTTCTAAAGATCATTTAAAAATAACCAATACTATAATTTATATAATTTTATTGAATTAAGATCAAGCTAAAGGTCTATAAATAATTCAGATAAATTATACAAAAGAGTTGTATGTGTTTCTCTTTATTTTCATTCTATGATTGCTTTTCTCCTAGCATTTTAGAAAAATAATGATCAGATCTCTCAAATGAATTGATTGTCATTTGATATGCAAATACCTTAACATGTCTTAACCATCTGGGGTTACTATAAGCTTTTTATTCACTATTTTAATAGAAACGCTGTGCCAGTCAAATTTACAAAACACAATTTTATTACTACCAGATCTAAAACATATATAATTGACAGGGACGGATTAAGATTTTGTGGCACCAAAGCTAATGTAATTTGTGGGAGCTCTTTTAGAGTAAAATGGGCCTGGTGTAGTGGCTCGTGCTTATAATTTTAATGCTTTGAGAGGTCAAGGCAAGATCACTTGAGGCCAGGAATTTGGGTAACATAGCAAGAATTCATTTCTACAAAACGTCAAAAAATTAGCTGGGAATGGTGGCACACACCTGTGGTCCCAACTACTCAGGGGGCTGAGTGGAGAGAATCGCTTAAGCTTGGGAAGTTGAGGCTGCAGTGAGCCATCACCATTTCACTGTATTGTAGCCTGAGTGACAGAGTAAGACCTTGTCTCAAACAACAATAACACACACACACACACACAAAGAAAAAGGAAAGGAAAATAGAATAAAATGATTCAAAATTACAAATACAAAATTATTTATTAATGCTTATTTTATGTCATGATAAGAATTTAAAAAATAAGAATCTTTCGAAGATGAAAAATATAAGTATTTTCTTTACATTTAGATGTTTTTATTTGTCACTCATATACTTCATTTTGCTCACATTTGAATTCTGAAAATAATTCTGAAAAGGTACATAAAATTAATTATATATCAATTAAGCAAGAACAATGGTAATAAATCCTAAAATTAAAATTGAATTGTATTAAGTTATTAAGAGTAGATTTTTTTTTTTTTTGATACAAAGTCTCACTCTGTTACCCAGGCTGGAGTGCAATTGTCGATCTCTGCTTACTGCAACCTCCACCTTCCTAGTTTAAGCCTTCCTAGTTCAAGCGATTCTCCCTGCCTCAACCTCTCAAGTATCTGGGATTACAGGAAGTAAATTATTCTTATAATGTGTTGAATTCCTGGTAATTACGCATATGTTTTGTGTGTGGGGAAAACACTTATTTATTTGGATCATTTTATGCCTCAATGACAGTCTTTGCATGACTGTTTCTTCTTTAACCACCCTAGTTAACCAGAAAAAATTTCTCAGACACTCTGTAAAATAATCCTCAGATGTTGGGTTTCATAAAATGTGTAACTTTACACACCAACATAATTGCTATATGAAATTTTTCTCCATATGTAACCTAGCATAGGAAACAAATCAACTTTATGTCAGGAAATTAGATAAAAGAGAAAATAAATATGTGGTGTGTTTACAATACTCTATGCTGCATCGTTGAGTATTTTTCTAACAGGAGAGAACTTCCATTTTGTCTAGGGTTTAATGGGAACCTAATCATGTTACAGCTTTATATGCCTGATGACTTGGAAAAGTTTCCATAGTCTAGTTATTGATTTTGTAAGTTTCAGATCTTGTTTATTCTACAACTCACAAATATTTAAAATGAAATTTAGGACATATTTAGATCACAATACCATGTCTTCTCCTCTACCTTTTTAGAGGCTACTGAGTGAGCTGATACCATGAGTGGCAAGGGTATTCCGGAAGCCATCTCACTAGCAGTGGCAATAACTCTTAATTGAAGTGATGGGTAGCAGTAACTACTCATTGAAGTGACCGTGAACTACCTAAGATATCCCACTAGAATCAACTGAAATGTACCCCCAACATAAATTATCTTTAGCCATATGTCCCCAAAACATGATCCTTTCTAATTCTGAGGAGAAATTAGATAATGGGCACATAGAGATGGAAAGACATAGCAGTGTTGACCTACTGGGGTTTTTAAATATATAGTTCCCCAAATCACTTCAAGGGCTCTCATGCATTGGCAGGAGCCCCATGTAGATAAGGGTTACCGAACTTTAACCTTCAGAAACTTTTTATAAACCAAACTCTAATAAATAAAACACATTGAACAGTTTTTAATGACTGTTACTGAATTTTGCACTGAAATAAGACACGGAAAACACTAATTTATCACATTGTGGTAGTTCAGTCAGGATGGTGGCAAAAAAATTAAGGGAAAAATACTAGAGATAGTTATAGGATAAAGTCACAAAAACCCCTTGGAAGGACATGCAGTTTATATAGCTTCAGGAACAAATGGGCCGAAGGCTTGAAGCCTTCAGATAAAAACTGCTTCGAGGGCAGTTAACGGGGAAATGCAAAAGAGTTTATGTAAATGGCTTGTTGTCCTAAGACCAAGCTTTGCCCATCCACACCTAACTGTCTCCTACTTGGGGGGTTGGCAGAAGTTTATTACCCGTGTTTGCTTTAGGCCTTGAAACCTGGCCTTTAATCTTTACCCACTAGTGGTGTTGACACAAAGCCTTTGCCATTTAATACATGCTGAAAAACGGCCAGGGAGACCAGCAAGTTGGGGCCAGTGGTCATTGACTTCTTTGGTTGAGTAGCCATGGACATCCCTAGCCCTCTCCTCCACTGTATTTGAGTGAATTTATTCATCCGTCTTGCAGCTGGGGTCTGCAGGGTGGATCCTGGCAAGTGGTGACCTTGATGTGACAAGTAATGCTACAAAAGATTGTGATGGAACCCCAGAAAATGGAGGCAAAAAGAGACTGCTCAGTCTGTGAGTAATCAGTAAGTCATTGGTACCCACTTGGGATTACCAAGTTTGGGTGGGATTTTTCAGGCTAGGGTTTCATCATGGGACAACAGTTATCAGCTCAACAGATAAAAGTATTAAAACAGCTGCTTAAAGCTAGTGGAGCCTCAGTCTTGCAGGCTCAATTAAGGGACCTAATGCAAATAGTTGTTTCCCAAAGCCTATGGTTCCCAGCAGGAAGTATGCTAGATATAAAGCTCTGGGAACAAGTGGGGAGAAATCTTAAACAGCATCATGCACAAGGGCAATGGGTCTCACTAACATCATCGCTGGGTTGAAATAACAAAGAGGAAATGGAGGTTTTGCCTGAGCCCCCTGCTCCAATAGGTAGGCAAGTGGCATTAGAAGGGGAGCTTGTAGCCTGCCTGATAATGCAAGATCAACAAGGCAATCAGGTGTATACTTATAAAAGGATAAGAAAAAAGGCATTCGAGGCTGAAACTGCATGGCCAACCAGGTGGTGGGTGGAAGAAAAGGCTCAGCCTCAGGGAAGCTCATGGCATCCAGGCGGATAGGAACCACCCATGCAGGCAGCAGCTGCCTGGTAGCGGGAGGAGGGAGCAGCATAAACAAAAGGAGAAAATGCAGTGCGTAGACAAGTGCAAAGGGCCACCACTTCGGAACCCGCACCCCTGCTCTCCGGTTCTGCAGGCCACCCATGGTAAAATTTCACGTTCCTTGTATAGAAGCAACATACCTGATTATAGTTCTCTGCTAAAATTTACATAAAATTTAAGAATTTGTAAGATCTTTTTCTAAAAATTGCCACTGTTGTTATTCCAACCCTACTCCTGATATGACTCTCTCAAAATCCTATCTAAGTAGAACAATAGCATCTGAAGGTAGAAAAATTACAGAGCCCATGAATTAGTTTAGGACCAATTAAAAGCCAGCCATATGGCTTTTCTCCACAGTATAAAGGAATTTCCTTATTGATTGATAAGCTGCAAAACCTGTTTCTATCTTAAAAGGCAATACACTACTGGATTCTCCCAGATATTTAACCCCTGTAGCACATATATTTGAGCCCACAGCTCACTGCCTGGCCCATTGGCTGATGGCAATGAACAAACAAGACCAACAAGTGATGACATCTTTGCTTGACCAAGCCACTCAATAGCATCAATTTTTCCACCAAAATAGGATAATCATAACTAAACAATTTCAGCTTACCCAGAGACTAGCTAAACTCCTGGGTTTAAGCAATCCTCACGCCTCAGCCTTCCAAATAGCTAGGACTACAGAAGTGTGCCACCATGCCCGGCTATTTTTTAAATGTTTTTGTAGAGATGAGGTCTCACTATGTTGTCCAGATTGGTCTGGAACTTCTGGTCTGAGGCAATCCTCCCACTGAAGCCTCCTAAAGATCTGGGATTATAGGAATGTGAGCCAGCATGCCTGACCAGTGCATACATTCTTTTTTTTTTTTTTTTAAGGGTTTTATTTCACTGATTTTCTTTAAAGTAATGTTTAGAAACAAGTTGGCTACAAGAAGGAAGAATATAAGTGTGATTATGGGGAGAATTTAGAGATATGTAATTGAGTTTGAATGCCAGCATTATCAGTTATTATTTGTGTTACTTTGGACACATTATAGACTCTCCTCGAACTTCAGTTTCCTCATCCATGAAATGACATTATGCATATATAACTTTCCCTAACTGGCTAACTGTGCTGACTTTGCATTTGAAGACTTTTATCCCAACATCTTCTTTCTACACAACTTGCCCTTAGTCCGCTGTTAAGCGGAGCTACCTGAGACCTCACATAAACTTCTTAGTCTCTGAATAGCCTTATAAAATATTATTTATCTTCTTAGTCCTCCTGTTTATTATGGAAATTAGGACTCCTGAGCTAATCTTTATGTTGGATAAGAAACTGATAATCTAATGAGAAGGTATTTATGTGCAATTTACTTCAGGAATGACACCTTTCACAAGCTGAACTGGTCCACTACCATGATAGAGACTAACATATAGTTTAAGATGCATACTTTGTTAAACCATTCAGAAACTACCCTTGGCCATATTTTGCTATGGTTACAGAAGAGATTATTCTGAAATATCTGAAAAAAGAATTAAAATATTTTTTTTCTAACTGCGTAAGACTGTAAGCCCAGATTTGCTTCACATGTCCAACAAAACAATTCAATTCATAGAAACTGTTTCAATGCAGAAGCCAATATAATAATTTCACTGCCTTCTATTAAGCTAGACATTAAATATATTGTAAATATTAAACATATTTTGGAGTTTTTGCTTGTTTGGAAAAATATTTTTCATAAGAATGTTGCTGATATGATTTAATTTAGAATATAGTAAATATAGAATTTAAAAAAAGCCCCTCAACATCCTCAATAAGGTTCTAAAATTATAAATAAATATTGGCATCAAAAAGTTTGAGGATTTTTAAAAATTTTATTTAGTTGGTTAATTGGTCTATTTTTGCCTACATGGCACACTGTGAACTACTGGAGCCTTAAAAGAAATGTTGATGTGTAGTAAGGCTAGTCCTTTCACTTTCTTTTTCTTCTTCATAAATTATTTGTGGAATTGGGAAATAAGGTAAGGGAGGGAAATTTTACCATATATTTTGAATAGTAACAAATTATTTGAATTTGTATTTCTATATGCACATGCATTATTTATATAATCAAACAAATAAAAAAATATTTAATAAATACAACTTAATGCCATAAGATTTAATTAATATTAAAACTATTATAGCCTAAATCATTTAAAAGTTCGAATTTCAGACCCATTTAAACATCAACAGTAGAATCTGGTCATGATTTATGAAAAGAAAATGAAGGAGCCAGAAATTAGAACAATCCAAAAAAGTCATTTCTCTAATTACCAATGTGTATTTTGTTTCTTTTTTTGCTTTACCACTCTATCTAAAGGTCAGTGGATTTTATTATTCTTTTCAAATAATCATCTCTTTGTTTAATTAATTTTTTCTATTATTTTTCTGTTTTTAATTTTTTTTCTTTTTCTTTCTTTTTTTTTTTTTTGAGATGGAATCTCGCTCTGTCACCCATGCTGGAGTGTGTGCAATAGTGCGATCTAGGTTCACTGCAACCTCCATCTTCAGAATTTAAGCATTTCTCCTGCCTTAGCCTGCTGAGTAACTGGGATTACAGGCACCAGCCACCATACCTGACTCATTTTTATGTATTTTTATAATAGAAAGATTTATAATCTCTTGAATATATACCCAGTAATGGGATTGCTGGGTCAAATGGTATTACTATTTCTAGATTCTTAACGAATTGCCACACTGTCTTCCACAATAGTTGAATTAATTTATACTCCCACCAACAAGGTAAAAGCATTCCCATTTCTCCACATCTTTTCCAGCAACTGTTATTGCCTGATTTTTTAATGATCGCCATTCTAACTGGTGTGAGGGGGTATTTCAATGTGGTTTTGATTTGCATTTCTCTAATGACCAGTGTTGATGAGCTTTTTTTCAATGTTTGTTGACTGCATAAATGTCTTCTTTTGAAAAGTGTCTGTTCATATACTTTGCCCACTTTTTGATGGGGTTCTTTGTTTTTTTCTTGTATATTTGTTTAAGTTCTCCGTTGATTCTGGATATTAGCCCTTTGTCAGATGGGTGGAATGCAAAAAATTTTTCCCATTCTGTTGGTTGCCAGTTTACTCTATTGATAGTTTCTTTTGCTGTGCAGAGCTCTGAATTTTAATTAGATCCCATTTGTCATTTGTCTATTTTGGCTTTTGTTGCCATTGCTTTTGGTGTTTTATTCATGAAGTTGTTGCCCATGCCTATGTACTGAATGGTATTGCCTAGATTAACTTCTAGAGTTTTTATGGTGTTAAGCATCATGTTTAAATCTTTAATCCAACTATAGTTAATTTTTGTATAAGGTGTAGTAAGGAAGGGATCCACTTTCAGCTTTCTACCTATGGCTAGCCAGTTTTCTCAATACCATTTATTAAATGGGAAATCCTTTCCTCATTGCTTGTTTTTGTCAGGTTTGTCAAAGATCAGGTGGTTGTAATTCTGTGGCATTCTTTTTGAGGCCACACAATTGTTCTTTTCCATTGGTATATATCTCTGCTTTGGTACCAGTACCATGCTGTTTTGAATACATTAGCCTTGTAATATAGTTTGAAGTCAGGTAGCGTGATGCCTCCAGCTTTTTTTTTTTTTTCCTTAGGATTGTTTTGGCTATGTGGGCTCTTTTTCTGGTTCCATATTAAGTTCAAGGTGGTTTTTTTCCACTTCTGAAGAAAGTCATTTATAGCTTGATGGGGATAGCATTGAATCTATAAATTACTTTGGGCAGTATGGCCATTTTTATGACATTGATTCTTCCTAACTGTGAGTATGGATTTTTTTTTCCATCTGTTTGTGTCCTCTCTTATTTCCTTGAGCAGTGGTTTGTAGTTCTCCTTGAAGAGGTCCTTCACATCCCTTGTTCGTTGTATTCACAGATATTTTATTCTTTCTGTAGCAATTGTGAATGGGAGTTCAATTCTGATTTGGCTTTCTATTTGTCTATTACTGATGTATAGGAATGCTTGTGATTTTTGCACATTGATTTTTGTATCCTGAGACTTTCAAAACTTGGCAGAGAAGCAACTAGAAAAAAAAAATTTCAGATCAATATCCATGATGAACATTGATGCAAAAATCTTCAATAAAATACTAGCAAATGATTCCAACAGCACATCAAAAAGCTTATCCATCATGATCAAGTCGTCTTCATCCCGGTGATGCAAGGCTGGCTCAACATCCACAAATCTATAAATGTAACCCATCACATAAACAGAACCAAATACAAAAACCACATTATTATCTGAATAGATGCAGAGAAGGCCTTCGTCAAAATTCAAGAGCCCTTTTTGCTAGAAACTTTCAATAAACTATGTATCAATGGATTGTATCTCAAAATAATAAGAACTATTTATGACAAACCCACAGCCAATATCATACTGAATGGGCAAAAACTCAAAGTATTTCCTTTGAAAACTGGCACAAGACAAGGATACCCTCTCTCCCCAATCCTATTCCACATAGTAGTGGAAGTTCTGGCTAGGGCCATTAGGCAAGAGAAATAAATAAAGCGTATTTGAATAGAAAGAGAGGATGTCAAATTGTCTCTGTTTGCAGATGACATGATTGTATATTTAGAAAATCTCATCAACTCAGCCCCAAATCTCCTTATTTAAAATTTTTTGAGATTTGTGATATGGCCTCTGATAGGTCTATCTTGGTACATGTCTTACATGCATATGAAGAGTATGTGTTCTGATGTTGCTGGAGTGTCCTATACATGTTGATTAGATTCAATTGGGTGATGGTACTATTCTGTTCTTTATTTCTGGTGACTTTTTGTCAAGCTGTTCTAGCAATTGTTTACAGAAGGAAGTTATGTTATATAGAGTCATTTCTGTATAATTGTGAATCTCCCTTTTCTCTCAGTTCTGTCAGCTTTTGTTTCAAATATTTTGCAGTGCTGTATTCTAGTCCTCATATTAAAACCTTGATAAACACTTTTTTTTAATAAGCCCTTTTATCATAGGCAATATTTCTCTTTGCTTCCAGTAATTTTCTTTACTCTGAATTCTGCTTTACATAATATTAATATAGATTATTTTCCTTTTGATTGATGTTTGCTTGATATATCTTTTCCCATCATTCTACTATTTTTTGCGGCAGGGGGACAAAGTCTCACTCTGTCACTCAGACTGAAGTACAGTGGTGTAATCTTGGCTCACTGCAACCTCTGCCTCCTGGGTTCAAGTCACTCTTCTGCCTCAGCTCCTGAGTAGCTAGGATTACATGTGCCAGCCACCATACCTGGCTAATTTTTATTTTTAGTAAAGACAGGGTTTCACCATATTGGTCAGGCTGGTCTTAAACTCTTGACCTTGTGATTTATGCGCCTCGGTCTCCCAAAGTGTTGGGATTACAGGCATGAGCCACTGCAATTGGCCCATTTTACTTATAAGCTACCTACATATATGAAGTAAATGTTTTGTAGATGGCATAGGGTTGGGTGATATTTTTAAATGCACTGACAATTTCCACATTTTCAGTAGTGGAAATGTGGAAATTGTCAAAATATATATTTTTTCAGTATATATATCCCTCATATATAATGTTAACTATTAATATGTTAAACCTAAATATGCTATTTTATTTAACTTAATTTTAATTTTGTATTTATTTATTTATAGGATTTTTTAGTTTATTTCTTTGCATAGCTTGTTTATTGGTTGTTCTAGATGCTAAACATGCATGTTACTTACCAAAGTATACTGTTACTGGCATATCTTCAATTTAAGTGAATTGTAAAATGTTATCTCTTTTTGCAGCCCTTTATCCTCTCCAGGTTATAAAGTAATTGTCAAATATTTCCACTACATAAATTAAAACGATTTTAGGCATTTTTATAATTTTTGCTTTTACCATCTAATATAATCTATAGACCCCAAAGAGGTTTATTTAAACACAATTTTCTTATCAAGCTCTGTTTTCCTTACTGATGTTCTCAGTTGCTTTCTTTTAAACTTATTTTCTGTTTAATTTCCTTCAGCAACTCTTTTGGGATAATTCTGTTGATAATAAATTATCTTAGTTTTTTAAAAAATATTTTCTTTTCCCTTTCATTTCAGAAGACTGTTTTTGTTTGGTGTATGTTTTGGGATTGATATTTCTTTCCATTAAGCACTTGAAATATATTTCACTTTTTTCTGGAATTCATAGTTTCTGATGGGAAGTCAGCCATCATTCACATTGTTTTTTCTCTATGTTGTCTGTCAATCAATCACTTTGTATGTCTTTATTTTCAGCTATTCAATTATGAAGCATCTTGGTTTGTATTGTCTTTGGGTCTGGTATTCACTCATTTTATTGAATATGTTGCTTTATTTACCTTGCCAAATGTGGAAACTTTTACTATATCTCAAAGTGTTTTTAAAGTTCCACTGTCTTTCTCTTCTGCTTCTTTGACCTCAACAACAGCTATTCTGTATCTTTTGTTATACTCAGAGTTCTCTGAGGCTCTGTTATTTTGTTCTCTATTTCCTCTCTGTTACTCTGATTGGGTAATGTCAATTGCTCTGTTTTCTAGTTTTCTTATTTTTCTTATATCAACTATATTCTGCCAATGAACGCATCCAGCAAATATTTTATTTTTTTAAAAATAGTTTTGAGTTCTAAAATTATTTAATCTTTCTTTAAATCTTTCATTGCTTTACCTAGACTTTCCAATTCTTTGCTGAAGCTTCCCTCTCTACCCCAAAAGTGTTCATAATTATTTGTTGAAGCATTTTTATCATAACTAGTTTAAAAATTTTGACAGATAATTCTAAAACTTCTGTTGTCTTGGTGTTTCATGTGTTGATTTTTCTAAATTGATTTTGAGACTTTCTTATTCTTGTTCTAACAAGTAATTTTTTATTGCTGCACAGAGATTTGTGTATTATGTTCTGGAATTCTAGATCTTCATTAAACTTTCTTTTGTATGGGACTTTCACTGATATCTCACTTCATCAGGAGATAGAAAATGCCACATAATTCCTGCCAAATAGTAAACAACAAACTCTTTTAAAATAACTAAGTTAGTCAAAAACAAAAAATTGTTTAAAGGTCAAGAGATCATGCATTTTAAACATTACAAATATTGCATCAAAATAAAGAAAATTATCTTCAATATTAAACTATGTTTTTTACTAACTTTCATTTTGGAGCTCTAGATTCCATATTGTGTAGTTTGATGTTGTTGTGCATTCATGGGCTGAAAGTATGATTTTCAATACCACAATTTAAATAAAATTGTTTCCTAGCAACCATTGCATTTGGTAACTTGCCTTCAGGAGCAGAGCTGCTCAAAAGGTGCCTTCCAACCTTTAAATGAATATTAAAAAGAAACCACACACAAAAAACAAACAAAACAAATGACAAAACAGGCAAGCAATTTAACATGATGATAAAATCATGATTATGTTCTCTGATCCATCTTTCAGAGCTCCTGAAAAAGGTTCTCCAGCTTATATACCTTAAACTAAGTCCATTGCTGAGATCAAAAAATGGATTTATTATGAGCTATAAGATAAAACACTTTGTCTGTAGTTGACTTTCATATGCATTTTTTTAAAAATGCCTTATTTCTAAATTGAAAACCTCTGGCTATATTCAAAATTATGCAATTAGGTGTTGTATGCATGTAGTATTTATTTGAAACAACAGACTGAAAAATGTTCCAGTTTCATTCATTGCAGCCATCATATATATATTCAACCATTTTTAAAATTTGAATGAAATAAAATAAGTATATACTCTAGGAAAGTGAATAACATTAAAAAAAGTAGACTTAAACTAACAAAATAAGCGAATTGTGATGTAAATCAATGACTTATTTTATTATGTATGGATTAACACTGTATGTAATATCTAGAATTTTACCAATGAAAAGTATATTTATAATTTTTACTGAATTAGGTGATCTGTCAAAGAAGGGCAGTGTAGTGAAGAAGGTAAGAACTTACTTTCACTGAGATAAGGAATTCAGAGTACTAAAGATATTGTCTGAATCAGAATAAGGGTTAAACAAATGCCAGCTTTATATCTTGTTTTGAGTGATTTGTACGACTGATGGTGGAGAGGGATTAGGAGATAATTTTAGTTTTACTGGCTGCAATAAACCATTAAAGAAAAAAAGAACACCAGTTATAATTACTTTGATCACAAATGAAAACATTGTATAAAAATATAATACTGTAGTTTTTTATTTATTTCTTTAAAGAGAAGTATATAATATGGCTGGGCACAGTGGCTCACACCTGTAATCCCAGCACTTTAGAAGGCCAAGGAGAGTTCAGGAGTTTGAGACCAGCCTGGCCAACATGGTGAAACCTCATCTCTACTAAAAATTAAAAACTAGCCAGGTGTGTGGTGGCACATGCCTATAGTCCCATCTACTCAGGAGGCTAAGGCAGGAGAATCGCTTGAACCCAGGAGGCAGAGGTTGCAGTGAGCCAAGATTGCACCACTGCACTCCAGCCTGGGTGTCCGTGTGCGAATTTGTCTAAAAAAAAAAAAAAAAAAAAAAAAAAGAGAGAGAGAGAAGGAAGTAATATTTTAGTACAATCAGTAATTTTTACTATTTCTGGTCTCTATAAAACTACATGCCAGAATTATAAGCTTGCTTTTATATATGACATGCTTTTTAATACTAACTTCCACTATTCAAAGAGCATGCCATCCCTTTTGAACAAAGGTTAGGTAGGATTTGTATAGAAAGTCTTATATTCTATTATTAGTGGATTTAGAATTTTATAAGAGAAATAAAAACTATGCAGTTATGTTCAGAAATGTCACTTTTTATAACTTTTTTTCTTTTTGGGTCAGTTTTTTCACTAAGATGCAAAATAACTTAATTAGTAAACTAAAAAAGTAAAAGCAAAGGATAATGTTGTTCCATATAAAATAATTGTGTTCCATACATTTCAACAGAATCAGCTAAATCTAATACAAGCTGAAAAATATTATATAAATACAAAGAATATATCCAATTAACTACATGTTAAGTGCTATCCTTGCATTTTTTTTCAAATGCCTGTTCACATAGAACTAAACGTTTTACAGTTTATTCCTTGTCTTAATGTAGAACAAAATTTTGTGTTTCTCAAAAACTGAAAGTAATTTTAGTCAATTACCATGTACTCTTTTTATAATTGTGATCATGCCAAATTATGTAATTACAAAATATTACAAGTGACAACAGTCATATGCTGACAGTTTTTAATTAGGTAATTAACGTGTGGACTTATAGAATTATGATACCTCAAGACATCAAAAAGGTTTTAATATATTAACTCTTTCGCAGTATTATAAATGTAATTGTATTATATAACAACATATCTGAAAAATCAGGGGCTCATCCTGGAATTTACAATTATGAATCCAATAAAAAAATTTAAATAACTTTGAGACAAGTAATTTATATTTTCAGTGCTCTGAAATGTCCACTTTATTAATGCACATTTATTAAGAAAACTATATAGAATTTCATAATATTTTTATTAAAAACTAAAGTGTAACTGTTAAACTACTAGTTTTTACATCAATAAATATAAAATAATGCAAAATGTTTTCATATTTAAACATCTATATAAATTTTTTTGTACAAAACCTGTCTCAAATGAAAAAAATATGATGCATAAGCAATTTTTGACTTAGAAAGCATTTCATGTGTATTCATCTAATCTAGTAGCTAATTTAACATATACTTTAAATATGGACTGAATGTTGACCTCAATTATGTTATTGTGTTTCCTGAGGACTTCTTTTTTTTTTTTTTTACGGAGTTTTGCTCTTATTGCCCAGGGTTGAGTGAAATGGCACAATCTCGGCTCACTGCAACCTCTGCCTCCTGGGTTCAAGTGATTCTCCTGCCTCAGGTGCCCCAGTAGCTGGGATTATAGGCACATGCAACCATGCCCAGATAATTTTTGTATTTTTAGTAGTGACGGGGTTTAACCATGTTGGCCAGGCTAGTCATGAACTCCTGACCTCAGGTGATCTGCCTGCCTCGGCCTCCCAAAGTGCTGGAATTACAAGCGTGAGCCACTGGGCCTGGCCTTCTTAAGGACTTCTTAAGCACAATGGGAACACGAAAGGCATAAATAACTTATGTATTTGTTAACATAAAAATTAAAAGTCATGGTTCTGCTTCTAAAATGGTGAGGTAAGCTCACCGCAGCCTATATATTCCACTGATGATTACAACCATAACCTCTAAACAAATTATAAAAACAGTTACTTAAGTACCCATAAATGAAAAAGAGAATATAACTACAAACACCATAGAGAGTAAAAAGATAATAAAAAATTATGAAATAATTTATGCTAACAAATTCTACAACTCACTATGTTTCAATACCTTTAAAAGCAGTGTTCACTCAAAATTGAGAGAAAGAGAGAGCTGGTTAGAGCACTTAAATGGTCCTAAGTCTATTAAAGTCATTAATTAATAGCTAAAACTTTCTATAAAAGAAAATTCCTGGGCAAGATTGTTTCAGAATAAATTCTACAAAATATTTTAAAAAGAAATTATGGTAATTCTACAGAAACTGATTTTATGAAACCACTATTAATTTTAAAACAAAATCAAGGAATCATAAAAATATAAAATTACATATTCTTCATAAATGTAGAAGCAAATACCACCAACAAAATAATAGAATCTAACAAATACACTCTATAGCAAGTAGAATCCAGCAATGTTTAAAAATATGATATACAAAGTTTAACTGGGGATTATTCTGGTAACATAAGGTAATTTAACCTTTGAAAACCTTCAAAATGTCATATAAACAGACTAAAGAAAAAGCTGTATGAGCATCTCAATTAATGTTAAAACTATTTGACAAAATTCAACACTATTTTTGATACTCTCAGCAAAATAGAAATATAAATTCTTTAACATTATAAATAACATCTACATAAATTGAAAGCTAATATCAAATATCAAAACTACTGATGAAAGATGAAATTTTTTTAAAATTAAAACTGAAAACAAGGCAGTGTTATCTATTCCTATTACTTCTAATTAAAATCATACTGATACTCTTATTCTGTCCAAAAAGCTAGAAACACAGGCTTCCAGATTGTTAAGGAAAAATAAAACTGTCTCTATTTGTAGAAGAGAGAGAGCTATGTGGATAATTATATGGAACCAATAAAGATATGTCTCCAAAACTAATACGTTGGGTAGGCATATACATAGAGCAAATATAAAGAAAATAGAGTATTTATGTTAACAAAAAACAATTGAAGTTAATTTTTTTTAAATGCACTATTTATGATAGCACCAGTAACACAAATTTGGTAAGTATAAACTAACAAAATGTGCTCAGGAATTCTATATTGTAAACTAAAAGTTAATGACAAAAAAAATTTAAAAAGACCCATATGAATGTAGAGGTGTACCATGTTCATAGATGGAAAGATTCAACAATGTTAAGATAGTAATGCTCAGAGCATAGTTATGAGTCATTATGAGCCCTATTTAAAATGTTGGACATCCCTATGCAGAAAACTGAATCTCTATCCATGCTTTGCACCTTATTAAAAACTTAAACAAAAGGTTTAATAGTACCAGTAAAACCTGAAAATATAGAATATGTTGAAGAAAACATATGATATTTGAAATTTGTTACCATCTTATTTCTTTAATATTTTTTCTATATATGTATGTCTGTCTATATATATGTAAATAGTACATAAACTATAATGTTACAGTGTGCATGTATGTATGTATAAAGGCCTAGAAGCATTGAATACCACAAAGGTACAGAAAAAGAGTTATGGAGACAATTAAACTTTGTGGATGAAAGGGTGCAGACAGTTATCAGAGAATGTGTTAAAGATGAAAGTTACACTTTTTATTAGAGTGTGGAAAAATGACCTGATATTCAGTTGAAGGATATTGGTGGAGATTTCTATCAGAAGATGCAGCACAAAACAGACAGCTAGATGTGAAATACGATGGTGAACTTCACAATTATGAGTGAGGACTGGTAAGTAAGAATAGTAGTTTAAGTATTTTATTTCCAACGATTGCTACATAGGGCTTTCAGGACCAAAGAGACTATTTTCTGCTTGTGATTGGTATGTGATAGGTGTGTGTAGACATTCACTTGCCATTAAAGTGAAAACTGCATAAATGTCTGCCATTTTGGTGGGGGGTTACTGCCAGTTTTCAAATATTTGCGTTAACATGGTTAGCTTATAAATACTGTCCACATATGAAGGTAATATATGCTTTGCAGTTTCATGAAGATAAAGCAGTCATTTAAATTTTCTATTTGTTCAGTAAAACCTTAATTAAAATCTGTTATTCCCCATATTAGAAAAAGGTTACTCATAAATAAATACAATGATGTGTCTGTACTGAAGAACCTTTAAAAATGTTGTTGGAAAAAAGAAAGAAATAATTAACATAAAGAAGAGTTTTATGATATAAATAAATAAATATTTTAAAACATTTTTCCTCAGATCTTTTAAAATGTTAATATTCACTTTGAATTTCCAATAAGTGTTTATTATGATATTTTTATAAGTTATATGACCACAGCCAATAATTTTTCTATAAGGCATCTGTTAGTTCTATTGTAATTCAGAGCATTTATGTGATATAACATAAGAAATCTATAGCTCATTATAACTATGGAAAGAAAATGCAGCATTTTCTAAACTCTAAAATAAATAAACCTGGTTGTTAGAGTATTGTAGCCTTAACTATACAGAAGAATCAAACAGATTTGTAAAGTAAATTATCAATATTTTGACGATGGGACCAGTGAAATAATGAATATACTATCCAGCATTGTATCTAGCACCTTGTAGAACAGAATGAATAATGCTTCTCCCTGAATTTTGCTCATTTTTTGCCCCTTTCCATTTGAATGGCACTGCATGTTCAAAATTAAGCATACCAAACCCGCTTTTTTTGTTTGATCTATCCAGTGGAATTCACGATAAAGCATTTGAAAGAATTGCACCCTTTATTTGTTAATTCTTCTATTGATGCATATGAGTGTGTAAGGTACCTGAATGTGTTTTCTATGTGGTATGTGTGTGTAGGTTTGTGGTACTGGCATATGTGTGCATATATATAGAAAAAATAAGCTTTAAATATTATAACAAATATGATATTAAATATATCCCATAAAATTCAATACAAAATTAGAGTTTTTAGAATTACTGATTCCAACATTGTAAGAATATTGAAACATGTATCAGTAAAACAAATTTGTGTTGCTCTTAAATATGTGCGCATTTCTGTGCATTTTGTGCTGTTTGTTGACAAATGCTAACAAATATTTTCTTTCTGCATACTTGATAGGCCAAGACATGTAGGCAGTTTCTTTCACAGTAATAGAAGCAGAGCATACCTTCAATTACATACAAAATATTCTCACATTAAAATTACTTTAGCTTTTTTCTTTTATGCTGCCACTCAAGTCATCTAGTTAACTAATATTGTAGACTAATGAGTACTTTTCCTCCCATATCCTGAATTTATATGAAGAATCAAGTCCTGAAGCTGTTCAAATAATTCAGTTCTAGGTCTGATAAGTCTAATATGTTTATAACTGCCTGAGAAGTCCTAATTCAAATCTCTTCCTATCTAGACCTTTTGGGGTTGCTGATTACTGCAAGAAACTTCTTTTCCCTAGCCTAAAATACAAGGACTTCTCATGACACATTTGAAACAAAGGAATAGTGCTATGAAAAAGGTATATATTTGAAAACCTAAAACAAAAAGAATTTTAATGATTCACTAAAATTTAAGACAACCGTGAATGTAGTTGACGTCATAGAAAGTTTTCCTCATTCT
Organism: Cacajao melanocephalus; assembly: GCA_963573385.1. Taxonomy (NCBI): domain Eukaryota; kingdom Metazoa; phylum Chordata; class Mammalia; order Primates; family Pitheciidae; genus Cacajao; species Cacajao melanocephalus. Next base: position 17,956 of record CAUYLG010005020.1, on the reverse strand, counting down.
ATAAGCAATCTCTCTTGCTAAGCAATAATAGTTTTAAATTTAAAGGAGTCATTCAGAATCGTTATTGAAAATTGTTTCAAGCATTTGGATCATGGTTAAGTTCTTTTTATTTGCTTTCTTCTTATTTGCTTAAATTTTGGCCCTTGCAGTTTGTTTATATTTTTTATACATGGGTAATAATAATGTTTAGAAGTTGACTTTTTCAAATTTAAACTTTTGCTGGGTAAATCATTATCCATGGAGAGATGGACATTTTAATCTACTAGACACCTTAGGTCTGCTCAATGATCTCTTTTTGGTATTATCCTTATTTTGTAATTTAATCTTCTTGGAGATATACATTTATACTCTAGACTGAGAAATTTATTGATTTTGAAATTTTCTTCAAAACACCTACTAGAATCATATATGCTAAATCTGCCTTCCTTCCTTAATTTTTCTGATACCGTTTGGATATTTGTCCCCTCCAAATCTCATGTTGATATTTGATCCCCAGTGTTGAGTTGAGGCCTGGTTAGATGTGTTTGGATAATGGCTGTGAATTCTTCATGAATGGCTTGGTACCATCTTTGTGGTAATGAATGAATTCTTGCTCTACTAGCTCCTGAAAGAACGGATTATTAAAAAGAGGCTGACACCTCCTCACTTCTCTTTTTTTCTTCCACTGCCAAATCATGCCTGCTTCCCTTGCTTTCCACCATGAATAGAAATTTCTGGAACCTGGAACCCTTCACCAGAAACAGATGCTGGCACCATGCTTCTTGCCTGCATTGTGAGTCTGACGAGTTGTGAGCCAAATAATTTGCTTTTCTTTATAAATTACCCAGCCTCTGGTATTCCTTTAGAGCAGTGTAAATGGAATAAGACACCCTCACTTCCTCTCTTCCTCCCTTCCTTTTATCCTCCCTTCTTTTGCTATTCATTTCATTTTATAAGACTAAGAAAGTTGAATGATGGCAGTAGATTTCTTTAGAAAACAATTAAATCTAACAAAATTAATACCTCTCTGAAGTCTTTTTGTTAGGGTGCTAATTGTCCTACTTTGGTTAAGCTTACATTTAAAATTTTACCTAAAACAATGCACAAATAAAAACAGGACTATTATACTTTTATGTGTCAATAAAAATTTATTTTTAGCTTTATAAAGTGGAAATTCCACAAAGAGTTTCCAAATCTATAAGGTGTCCCCACTTGCTACATTTTGTCGCTGGATCAATGGTTTAGACGACAGATGAAAAAAACACACAGCAATTTCCCCAATGCCCATATTCTACTGCTGAAGATAAAGAATTAAGAGAATTTTTTTTCAGGTAAATCTGGCATCTAACACTACTCACAATATCTTTATGGTAGTTTTCTTCAATGTTATGACATGATATTAATTGTATTTTTATGATTATACCTTGTTTTAAACATGCAAAGTTTCATTGTGGAATATACGTTTTGAGGTATGTTTGAACACATTTAAACATTTGATATGATTTAAATTCTTCTGTGTGTTTTCCTACACAACATTTTTAATCTTGTAGGACTGTGCTTCATTTTAGTTAGAAAAAGAAATTATTTTGTTTTGTTTTCTTTCTTTGCCTAGTAACGAATCAGATTAAGAATTTCAATACATAAATATTTAGTGTAATTATGTTTCTGGATAACACTGTTCTCAACAATAATTAACGTATAACAAGATTCAAACTAAGCTATATTTTTACTATATCAATATTTAAAATTACTTGCCTCCAAAGAAATACAACAAGATAACTGCAAGAAATACATTGTAGTCAATGTAAGATTAACAATTTTGAAAAATCAACATGCACACACACACACACACACCCCTACATACGCAAAAATATTTGTGAAAATATATAAGTATATGTAAGAAAATATAATCTTTCTAGAGTCATTAGTTGTAACATTGTTAAAAAACAATTTCAGCTATGAATTCATCTACAAGCCAGACCAAAAATATAATTTTACAATACACAAGTAATTTCATAAGAAGTGAATGTGTATTTGTTGTTGATTATGTGGATCTGTGAATATTGGCAATTTTATCATTCATTGACCACACTTAATGTTACCTCTTACATACAGCAGGCTTGATATGAGTCAATTTTCAGTCTTTTTTTTTCTGTACTTGTTTTTGTGCATAACAGTGTATAATCTGGTAGAGTCTACTAGAATCTGTACTGGCTTTAATAGGCTCTACTTTCATTCCATTACAAATAGCTCTGTGATCTGGGCAAGTGGGGACATCATTCTAGATTCTTCATTTCTGATTTTGAAAAATTTGTAATGATTTAAAATGGCTCTTTTCAGCCTTCAAATACTGTGCATTTTCCTGAAATAGGAGAGCATTTACAGACAATCTTGCTGTCTAGAAGAAAGTTTCTTTTTTTTTTTCCTTTTTGAGATGGAGTCTCATCCTGCTGCCAAGGCCAGAGTGCAGTGGCATGATCTAGGCTCCCTGCAAACTCCACCTACTAGGTTCAAATAATGCTCCTGCCTCAGCCTCCTGAGTAGCTGGGATTACACCCTACCTGGCTAATTTTTTGTATCTTTAGTAGAGATGGAGTTTCACTATGTTGGCCAGGCTGATCTTGAACTCCTGACCTTGTGATTCTTCCGCCTTGGCCTCCCAAAGTGCTGGGATTACAGGCAGGAGCCACTGCGCCCCCCTGAAAGTTTCTATTTTTAATTTGTTAGGAATGATCCTTTACAAGACCCTAATATCAAACTTTAAGATTATGCTTCCTTAGGTTTTAATTTTTGTCTCATGTCACATACTTCTGAAACCTACTTTATTCTAAATGAATAAATGAGTTTTTTTTCTCAAGATGAATTCTGAAAGTACTAGAGTGTATCTATTTATGATTAACCACCTTCTATAGCAAAGCCAGTTGTACTGATTGGAATAAAATCAGTCATGTCCAGTTTCACAATAATCAAATATGTGTTAGCCTAATGTATTCTGTAGCTATATGAAGCATATTAATCAAAAATGGATTATCATTTGGCCCATGTTGAAATTTCTCCAGGTGAATATTCAGATACCCCAGGTTGAAGTTTCTCTAAGCACTAACTCTTACAATAAATGAAAGTAATAATGTGCCATTTTACAAAACAGGAAGCTATTGCAATTTTTTTATAATTGCTAATTAATATTTTGAAACACTGTATTGGTTATGTAAAAATAAATGTTTATGTCAATAAATATTGATGAAAAAAATCATACTTGGTAGAGCTTGTATTTGATACCAAAGGATTATTTTTCTTCAAACATCCATGGCAATTATAAGCAATCAAATTAAGAAGCACAATATGTAGACAAATTGACCTACCCAAGTCCCCCAAGTCATTCTGCTCTATTTGGCAACTTATTAGAAATGTGAGAGAAACAAACATTTGCCAGAAGGCTGGTGATTTTATATCTAAGGAGTTTGACTAAAAGACATGAGAGAAAGGAAAGATCTAACTCCTCAAGTAAAATATTTCTCTCTAAGAACAACATCACTGTCTACTACTATTAATAGTTCTTGACTATTGCATATAAAGTTTTTTTTTCTACTAAGAATTATAGGGCAGCAGCAACTCTTTTTATCAACTAGTATCTGATATCCAGGGACACCGCCTCTTGAGAAACAATCAGTAAATTCAGTAGTGTTTTCTCTGACTGCTAAAGCATTTTAAATTCAACATTTCAGTGAATTCTGCAGCCACTATTTGCAGTTTAAAAAATAAAAGGTCTAAAAAACATTAAGAATTTTTATATAACCAAAAGCCCTCAAGTTGAATTTTGTGTCCAAATGAAAAATGAATTTTACAAGCAAGAGGTTCAGCATTACACAATTTATCAAAAGTGCTTCATCACTATTATTAATTAGGAAACCCTCTATAGTTAGATATACCCTGGATATACTCCTGCTGATCAGAACACCCAGAGCCACAGATTGCAATTATTGTTGGATTATTTGTCCTTGTCTTTAATGCAGCTAATTATGTTCCATTAAAAACAATGCAGATTTTTTTTTTTTTAAACAGGGTAACTTCTCTGTGCATTACTGACACAAAGATTCAGACTAAGGAGCAATAAGCATTGCATAGATCTGGTTCTTAAAGTTGGTCAAAGGTATGTAACATTCCTCCATAGTAATTACAAAAATAACAATAAAAAGAAAAGAATGGGGGTTTTGTAGAATCCAGATTCAAGACTTACTCTATATGTTGCAATTATGATTATCCAGACTCACATGAATTCACAAGAGTGAACCAAAACACAAGAAACTATTTACCACATTGAATATCTTTTTACATCCTCATCTAAGGAAGATCATAGTTAGATATGATAGCTAAATACATACAAAACTATAATATTAAAAAAGGCTCTGAGATAATGTAATAATCTTTATAATTTATACACCATGTAGGAGATATACCTAGAGTTACGCATATTCCACCCTAATTATTTACTGTGCTTATTTTTCTAATGTTTCAGAGGTCAGAAGAAAATGTAAAAAATGCATGAACATGAAGGTCATTAACTGAGGTTCTTTAGGTGATAAAATGAAAGGAAATCCAAAAATGACAACCATGTAAAACATCTGGCATCCTGGCACCTGAACATTTTTGTAACTAAATTGCAACATGTGCTTTTGTGGGACTGTGCCAGATGGACACTGCAATTATACACTGCATTGAATTACAGCTCTCAAAGGAGGAGATTTGCATGCCTCCACTTACATCATCTATGCACTCAGAACAAGAAAGGCTACGGAAGGGAAAACAAACTGAATGTTGAAAAAGCCTAACTGGCTCAATCTTAATTCTTCTGTGATTGCTGACTGCTTTACCCTTTAATGGAAAATTACTAAACTGCCAATATATTCAGTTGTTGTTGTTAATAAGGTTGATTTCTATCTAAAAAGAACAACAGTTTGAATTACCACACACTACCTTTTTCACAAGTGAGATGACTTTTAATTCAGGCATGGAAGTATCATGTAAATGTAAAGCTCATTCATAAAATTCTAAATATACTGATTCTCTTGGATTTATTATCAACATTAGTTGGATAAGTCGATGCCTTCATTACAATGGAGACACTAGTCCTATACACACAATAACTCACCTCCCGACTGGCAGTGTCCCATTCCTCTGTACCTGTCTGCATCATTTTTTCAGCAGCTATTGAATATCAACAACTGCTTCCAGGGGCAATGGGAACTATTAACTATATCTATTCAATATAAATTACATTGTTTTTAAACAAACTAATTAGAAAATTTAATCTCTAACAACCTCTAGAAACAAACTAATCACTTGAATTTAACTATTAAATATACGCATATGTTTTAAAGAAACAACAAAAGAAGACATTGTTATTTGCTTAAAGTCTACTGTGGGTCTGGCATTTAAAATATATTATCTAATTTAATCTTTATAAAAATACTTGAGGATGGTAGTATGTCCATGTCATATTGTGGAAACTCAATAATGACGAAGAAAATTTGAACAAGAGAAGGAGGGAAGTCATTTTAAAAGAGGCAGAACCAGAAGTTCTGTTGCTAATCAAAACTAAGCTCTGATTAGCAACACTGTTCATGAACTTTCCATAATACCAGACTGATACACATAATTAACATCAGTAACATGGCTCAGTAAGATAAATTATTACTTTTAGAAATAAACTTTTTCATCTTCAGCTGATATCTGCCTCACCCAATCCTGCATTATGTCTGGAATTCAAAATTAAAATGGAAATTACATAATCATGGTTTATAATCCAGAATGAAAACACAGCAAATGAATTCCAGAAAATTTCTCCCTTAGTTATTTCAACTTTATGTAAATATTTAGAGTGTTAATCGATTGGTTTTGTTAACGCCTTTTATTTTAGTTGAAAATCCCAGACTGTGATTTTTAAGGGTGAAATATAACAGTCAATAAATATTCTATCCTACAATTAAACATGAAAATTATTATGAAAGGTTTAGGCCAAAGAAATAATAATTTTTTTTACACGTTTGGTGCCATAAATTAACCATGCATGAACATTTAATAAAAATAGTGTTTACCAAGTTAGTTGCTAAGACTGTTACAGTTTAAAAATAGTTTTTCTTTTTGTTGCTTGTTTTACTTTGATAAAAAAATATTTAAAATCTCTTCATTAGTTGAAGAAATTGTGACCATGGTCATGTTTCTCTCCAGTTGTCCATGTATACTTTCAAATCAATTTCTCACTTGGGCAAAAGAATTAAAAGGAAAAAAAAATTTTCTTGTAACAAAAACCTAAAAAAATTACCATGATTTAGATGTGCCGAGTAAGTGAAAGCACAGCTATTTAAATACTTAACAGGTATCACTAAAACATAAATATGTCTTTAATTATTTATATTATTATAAAATTAATGGATCATTGGTTATACAAAGTAATCTACCATATTTATATTAAATCAGATTTGAAAACAAATATCTTATTTCATAAATCAGGAGAGAAATATGAAATTAATACAATTTCTAAGTGATTCAAGTAAAACTTGAAGAAGGAAACTAAATTAGTTCATGTTTATATTTCAAAAATTGGGCAAAAATATTAATCTACCTGTTTAATAAGTTAACAAAATGGCTAACAATTAGAAATAAAGGATTTTATTGTACTTGAAATTAATTTGTTATATACGTAATAGCAGTGAGTACAAAATGGTATAGGCAAAATTAGGAGTACATTTTCAGTGCCATACAATATAGTAAAAGCTACTTGATCCCATGACAAAGTAAGGCCCTGTGGAATGAAATAGTTAGAGATAATTTTACAGGGGGGAAGAGATTTAAAGCAGTGGAATAATCACAGTGGAGAAACTGACTATACAAATGGAGTTAAGATCTATGAAGATTCACTTCTTATCTGGTACTCAAGAGCTAACTGTTACCAATTTTAACCTGGCAATAAAAAGTTCAGAGCTTTCAGAGTACAGGATCTAATTTCATAGTATTCTGTTTTTGGAGTTCTGAATAAACCTCATCATCCGGATGTAATAAAAGAGAGATCTGAGATCCAACTGCCTGAGTTTGTCTTTGAATAGCCTTGAGTAAATCAAATTCAGAGACTTTGCCCTGTAGATATTCTGAAATTTGGTGGTAAAGTTAGAAGTTGTAAAATCGATGTTTGAATGGAAAGGTAGTGGGTGGGAATGAAGGCTGAGAAAGGTGAAATTAACATCAAAATTAATTATCTTTTCTCCTTAGCTTTGCTTCCTTAAACAACTGTCTCCTTGTCATTGTTTAAATCTAGATATATTATTTTTTACTCTGAGCAAAGGACATCTTATTTCCATCAAATTGTATCTTAAAATAGGCTTCTGTTTCTTTGTGACTTCAGACAACCCTGGAGTACCATGGCAGATGTTGGCTGCTGTTGTTAAAGTTCATTCTGATTTCATGTAGAAGCCTGGGAAATCTTTATCATTGCATTCTTTTTTGCCAATAACTTGCATTGATTTTAATTCCTTCCATGAATTTTTAATACAGTCAGGATATTTCTAAATGATTTTTTTTCTCTTTTCCTTCTTTCTGTAAATTCAAGGTCACAGCTCATAATAAGGAACTATGTAATAAACTGGGTCTATGCAGAAGTAGCACTAGCTTGAAAAATGATTCTCATTCCATTATTCTTATCCCTACATCTGAATGGCATTTGAAACATGCTCTGTGAAGGTTGAAAACTGAATGTAAATGCAAAGGGAAGTTTCATATTTTATATTTACATATTTTTGCTTTGTTTCTTGGCTTACTATTTTTTCAAGAGATGTAAAGCTCTAAAAGGGCAGATATCATGCCTGCTTCATTCAACACTCTATACCAGGCATTTAGCATCATACTAATATTTTTTGTAGACAATCAATCTGTGTTGCATGAATGAAATCTGCCCAATCCCCAGAGATGATAATTAAAGATTAATTTTCAGGAAGTATGAGCCTTCACTTGCTTTCCAGTTTAAGGTGAAAAAAAACCATAAATGTAACATAGTGGTTTTTACTAGCATATTAAGTATTAGTGTGCATCTTACGGAGCATGATTGAATATGGAAATTATATTTATACAAGTGAGTACCTGCACTTGCCATTCTTTGCCTTGTGTCTGCCTGAATACCCATGCCTCATTAGGGAAGTAAATTCTTCCATTGTCTGATGCTCACTGCCCATTTTCTCTTACTTATTATTTTTCCAATGTACCATCTCAGCCTGAGTCATCTACCATAAACTGGTCAGGCAAGTACACAATTTCAGGTTACTGTGATGAGAAGATATTCTTTATAAGAATTATTTACAGTGATAATTTGAGTCTCTCAGTTCGATTTACTCAGGTTTATTTTTTTAACAGCCTCAAAAGTCTTGAAAAAGAACAACTAAGAAACCCTACAAGTCATTTCCTTTCTCATTGTTCATTCTTGAACTTGGTTCAGTAACTCATGGTTTTAAAAATGTTATTTGGGGCCCTGTACAGTGGCTCACACCTGTAACCCCAGCACTTGGGAGGCCGAGGTGGGTGGATGGCCTGAGGAGTTCGAGACCAGCTTGGCCAACATGGTGAAACCCCGTCTCTACTAAAAATACAAAAACTAGCCAGGGATGATGGTGGGGCCCTGCAATCCCAGCTACTCAGGAGAGTGAGGCATGACAATCACTTGAACCCAAGAGGCGGAGGTTGCCGTCAGCCGAGATCATGCCGTTGCACTTCAGTCTGGGCAACAAGAGCAAAATGTTGTCTCAAAAAAAAAGAAAGTAAAAAAGAAAAATAAAAATATTTGGTGTATAAACTATTGTTTTTTCTTGTATTTGGTACTCTGGGTTATAACTATGACAATGTATACTTTTATTGTTCAAAATTAGATACCTTAGTGAATGAAATGAGGTACTTATAATAATTAGACTGAGAAAATATGCATAAACCAGCACTATTCCAGGCAAAATAACAGTACAAATTATATTAATACATTAATGGACAATTTGCTGTAATTCAGTTTATAACTGTCTCTGTTTTCAAGAAATTCCAAATTTACTGTTTTCTGATTTTTTTCATCTATGACACAGCACATCCTGGATATTTATTTTACTTCACTGCAATAAACATTTGTCAGTTATATAATATGTGTGAGAATGCACTGTAGGAAAGATGTTACATCTTCGACATTTTTGTGTATTGGGAGATATGAAGATAAATGAGACATAGTTCTCTACAAATAGCCATTTAAAATAGGCAACCCTGCATAAAACTACCATCAATATGAATTCTGTTGAGTATAAATAGAACAAAGTATTAAAAAGAAAGAGTTGATTTTTTATTTTTAAAAAACAAGAAAAGCATTTAAGGGGGACTTTGAACAATGGTGAAGATTCTAATAGAATAAAATAGATCTAAGTCATAATCTAATGAGTAAAATAGGACATTTAATTATTGGAAATGACTATACTTTGATAAAAGAGCTATTATATTAAAACAGATAGGACTGTGAAGTGATCTTGAGATTAACAGCAACAGTGAAATTAGCAGCAACACTCTCTACCATTTTAGACTAGAGAAACTAGTAAGTCTGGCAGTGTTACCAGTGTCCAGGTGCCAAGATTATCCAAAGGAAGCTAGAAATTTGATAAGCCTTGCTCATGGAAGCCGGAACCTCAGAGATGATGAAGTGACTTTAGGAGAGGCAAAAACAGAAGGAGAGACATTCTGTCTTCTTCATTTCCCCTGGTTGCCAATTCTCCCTCAGTGTCTTCCACTGGCCAAATTTATCAGGAAACCAGTGATACGGAGCTCTGAAGGAGAGAGCTTTCTCCAATGCCAAGTAGAACAAAGACAGAAGGCAAGGGAGGGACCAGAGTACATAAGAACAAGGATTTTAATAAAAATTAGAGGACATGAAAAAGTAATAGGTGCTGTCTCTAGAAAATATCCTTAATAGTGCACATCCATTGTTAATCTGCCAATCAATCCTTCTTATTTTTGTTTCCTTTAGCGTTTTTATTTGTGATGCTTTTGTTTTCAGACCTACTCCTTTGGAAAGCTATGTGTGTTCAGCAAGAACATGAATCATAGTAATACCCACTTGACCTTTGAGAATAGTAGATCATATGGCCTAATCGTCATTCCTGACATGTTCATACGGAATTTCAAAGTTGTTCTTTGTTTCACTTTAGACCAAGAGTTGTAAAACCAGGGCTGCAGGTAGCTGGGTTCCCTGCCAGGAAAACATAGAAGCCCTGGAAACAAATGCTGCCCTCCTCACAAATCTCCATATTCCACCCCCTTCAACACACACACATAGTCATCCTATGCTATGTGTCATAAAATTATACACTGATTTAAGAGAAAAATGTTCATAGAAAAATCAAACGTAACATAAAGTCCCCAGACCCTATCATTGTGACCAGGTGTTCTACTCTAAGAAGATCAAAGGAAAAATCAATAAACTGCTTTTGTCAAAAATTCCTGGAAGGATAACACTTAAATATTTAAGAAATTACTGAAGATAGATACATATTATATTATTCATATATTACTTTATTCTATCTAAATGCATAATTACATCATTCATATATTACTTTATCTAAATCCTGGAGTACTTTAACACTAAATAAATTTAGCTTATAACATCTGTCACTTACTTTGATCAGGTAATAATGGGAAAGATAAATTAATATACTATCACTATCAGCAATAAGAGTGTAGCTGAGGATGTGAGGGAAAAGAAACAAGCCAAAGAAATATAAACACTAAGCACTAGAAGAGGGACTCAATCAGTGACTGCAGTAATAAAATTCTGCAATTATGGAAGAAGTATAATTTTAAAAGGGATTTGTCATATGCATGAAATATGGATAGATATCAAGGGACGAGAATATTTGGGTTGAGTGAGGAGCATGAATAAGAAAGGAAAGTTTGGAGTATTTAAGTCAGATTTAAGAAACAGTTCAATACTAATGGCTACAACAGAAAATTGTGCTAATTATCCTTTCTGGTTCTTCCCCTCCTCCACCAATGAAGGAATTGTGTAAAGAACTGATTACAGAGAGGTAATTTTGAAAATACAATTTTAAGCTCAATTTTAAATGTCTTATTGATTTGATCATTCCACAATGGATACATGTATAGATCCCACTGTACCACATAAAAATGTACCTTATTACCTGTCAATTAGAAATGAAATAAAACTAGAAAGCATAAAATAAATCAGACTTCACAAAGATGGTCCGTTGAAGATAATCACCTATGTCATATGTGCAGAAACAGTCTACAAATAAGATTTAAAGATAATCATCTTAACGATGGAGAAACATTTCCAGAATTGAAGCACAACAGCAAAACAAAAGGCTAATAAGAGCACAGGTATTGTTTTTTGTTTTTTGTTTTTTGTTTTGAGACAGAGTCTCGCTCTATCGCCAGGCTGGAGTGCAGTGGCGCGATCCCGCCTCACCGCGACTTCCGTTTTCTGGTTTCAAGCAATTCTCCTGCCTCAGCCTCCCGAGCAGCTGGGACTACAGGCATGCACCACCATCCCCGGCTAATTTTTTTTGTACTTTTAGTAGAGACGGGGTTTCACCATGTTGGCCAGGGTGGACTTGATTTCTTAACCTCGTGATCCGCCCGCCTCATCCTCCCAAAGTGCCGGGATGTTTCGGTTTTTTACAAATATGTTTTATTTCGTTAACATTTAAAATATTTTAAATTACATAAAATAAAATGTACATATTTTACGTTTTAGTTTGGCAAATTTTAACAGTTGTGTAACCTAATGTAACCACAACTCAAAACAAGAGATAGGGCATTTTTATATTCCCAGTTACTTCTTGCTCCTTTCACTCTATTTATTCTCTACAAGAGGCAAGTAATTCTGTATTCCTAAAATTATAGATTAATTTTGCCTGCTTTTAGATTTAACGTCCTTGAAATCACAATCTGGCTTTTTGTGTCTAGCTTCTTTTCCTTTACATACTATATTTGATACTATTCATCTTGTAACAGTAGTTCATACCTTTTAATATTTGAGTAATATTTCACTTATGACTAAAACAGAAGGATTTTATTCTCCTGAAGATGGAAATTAAAGTTGTTTTTAGTCTAATGCTATTACCAGTAAGTCTGTTATAAATACTATTTCCCAAGTTGTTTTATGGACATATTTTTTTATTCCTGGTATAAATACTGATACATTATTGGCTATATTCATGTTTATTAGAAACTGTCAAACAGTTATTCAAAATAGCTACATAATTAAATATTTCCATCAGCAAATTTTGAGTGTTCTGGTGGATCCATATTCTAGAAAATATTTCAAAATTCAAACAATTAAAAAAATTGTCTATCCTTTTTATTTTTGCCATTCTAGTAGGAGATAAATGTATCTTATTGTGATTTTAATTTGTATTTTCTTGATGAACTAAATAACACCTTTTCATATTTTTATTGGTCATTCATACAATTTCTCTGGTTAAATGCCTGTTTAAATTTACCCAGTTTCAACTGAGTTTTTTGTTCTTACTAAATTAAAAAAAAATTTAAATATAATTTTTTAAAAACTTCTATTTTAGGTTCATGGGTACACATGCAGTTTTGTTACATGGTAAACTTGTGTCACAGGGGTTTGTTGTACAGATTATTTCATCAACCTGGTATTAACACTAATACCCAATAGTTGTTTTTTCTGATCATATTCCTCCTCCTACCATCCACCCTCCAGTAGGCCCCATGTCCATTTTCCTCTTTGTGTCCATGTGTTCTCATCATTTAGCTCCCACTTATAAGTGAGATCATGCATATTTGTTTTTTTTTTTTTGTTTGTTCCTGCATTAGTTTGCTAAGGATAACGGCCTCCAGCTCCATTCATGTTTCCTCAAAGGACATGATCTCATTTTTCTGAGGCTTCATTGCATTCCATGGTGTATATATGCCATATTTTCTTTATCCAATCTGTTACTGATGGGCATTTAGTTTGATTCTTCATATATTAAAGATAATAGGATTTTTTAAATTATACTTTAATTTCCAGGGTACATGTGTAGAATGTGCAGGTTTGTTACATAGGTATATATGTGCCATGGTGGTTTGCTGCAAAACCATCAACCTGTCATCTACATTAGGTATTTCCCCTAATGCTATCCCTCCCCTAGCCCACCACCCACCCCCCCAAAAGGCCCCGGTGTGTGATGTTCCCCTCCGTGTGTCAACGTGTTCTCATTGTTTAAATCATTCTCCTATAAAGACACATGCACACATATGTTTATTGCAGCACTATTCACAATAGCAAAGGCTTGGGACCAACTGAAATGCCCATCAATGATAGACCGGATAAAGAAAATGTGGCACATATGCATCATGGAATACTATGCAGCTATAAAAAAGGATGAGTTCATGTCCTTTGCAGAGACATGGGTGAAGCTGGAAACCATTATTCTCAGCAAACTAACACAAGAACAGGAAACCAAATACTGCATGTTCTCACTCATAAGTGGGATAAGAGGCTTCTTAAAGATGCATTTATGAAAAAAAAAACTTCTAGTGTACAATTTTTCTGTTTAATTTTCTAAAGATGTCATTGAATGAGCAGAAAGTTTTTAACTCTAATACAATCTAATCAATTTTTAGTGCTTTTTATGTTTTATCTAAGAAAATTTTTCCCTAGCCAAAGGCTTCAAATGTATTATCTTGCTTATTCTAAAAATATTTACTAGTTTTACATTAGCACTACAATTTTCTCCAATTATTTTTTGTGTTTAGAGCAGGGTAGAGCATCTACTTTCTACTTATTTATTATGTTGCTAGAGACAGGCAATTTTTCCAGTACTAACTGTAAAAAAGTACTTTACCTTCCTCATTAAACTGACCTGACATTTTAGTCAAAAATTAACAGACTATAAATCTTCAGATATATTTTCGGAATCTATTTTGTTCATAGATCTTTGGTCTGTTCTTTCATAAATAATAAGCTTCCTTGATTATTATAACTTTATGGTAATTTTTTACTTAGTTTAAATAAGATTTACACATTTTTTTTCCCATTTCAGGATTATTTGGGCTACTTTAAATCTTTACATTTTTATATAAATTTTAATACTAGCATAGAAATTTCTTCAAAAGTCTGCTAGTATTTTTATTGCTATTGCATTGAAACCATAAATATTCCTGAGAAGAATGGATGACTTAAACTTATTGAGTCTTTCAAACCAAGTACATCCCATATACCATGTGTAAATCAGAATTATTTAGGTCTTCTTTAACTTCTCTCAGCAATATGTTGTGGTGTTAATACACAGATCATGGACATATTTTGTTATGTTTTTCATAGTAATTTGATATGCTTTGAAAATTATTAAAAATTGTATTTGTTTTTATTTTCCGCTTTATTTCTAAAACATAGTAATGCAAAGGTTTATGCATTCTGACTTTGTTTTCTGCCACCTGGCAATAAGAACTACTAATTGTAGTAATTATTTGAAAATCTGAAATAATAATGTATGTACACAAGCATGTCCTCTCTAAATGAAGAACCTAACTCCCTCCTTTCCAATAATTATGCCACAGGTCTGTTTGTTCCTGGGAGAGGCATATTATTTCCTGGAATTTAGTTCATTTAGGTTTCTGTGGTTTCTCAAAATTTTTAATGGATTTTTTTAAACTTTGATTTTGTAGTTTATTTGGCTTGCTCTCAGGGTTTGGATCAGAGCAATATTTCATCTGGTGACTTTCTACTTACTTATCAGAGTAAAATTCTCATGTATACTTTTGCTATAGCTGGGAATTAATTTTTTAAATGAACAATTATAACATAAGATCAAGTATATCACAAGTATCCTCACATCAGAAATAATGACAAAACAACCTTTTGATTATTGATGATATTACCACTTTAAATGTTTATCAACATTAAAGATCTAGTGATGTTTTAAATGCTGAACTTCTCCTTAGATAAACTTTATTGTCATGTTTTGCACTAATAAAGCAGTTAAAAGCAACACTTGAAGACTTCCATCATGTATCAGAACACAGAGAGCTAGAAAGAATATCAATTTCACACTCACAATAACACTAAACATTATAAATTTTTAGGAAAATAAAAAAATACAAATAACAATAAAGTGCTAATACACAATTATTAAAATGACTAAAACCAAAATAAAACTGACTATGCCAAGGACTTGCAAGGATGCAAAATAGCTGAAACTCTCCTACTTTGCTGACAAGAGTGCAAAACCACACAGCCATTTTGGAAAGCAGTTTTGTAGTTTGTTGCAAAATTAATATACACTGAACAGATAACTCAATAATCCATTTCAGGATATTTGCCTGAGAAAAAATGAAAATGGATATTTACACACACAAATCTATACTGAAATGTTTGCAGAAGCTTTATTTATAATCAATCACAAAATCATATGTCATTCAACCATTGATTTTATAAACTTACACATTCACACACTCGAATGACTCTTAGCAGTAAAAAGTAGTGGATTATTGGTATAAGCATCAACATGCATTTTGCTAAGTGCGAGAAAGAAAACTCAAAAGGCGATATGCTATCTGATTCTATTTGTCTGGCATTCTACAAATGGCAAAACTATAGGGACTGAAAGTAGATCAGTGGTTACCAGTGGTAAAAGGAAGGGGCAGCAGTTGACTACAAATGGAATGCACAGAAAAAATTTTAATGTAATGAGACTCTTTGTGATCATGCCTATGGTAATGGACACATAACTGTGCATTTGCCAAGCCCATAGAACTGTATAACACAGAGTGAATTTTAATAAACATAATTTAATAATCAATAATAAAAACAATGTAAAAGACAAAAATAAGCAAGGCACTAGTGTAGGAGATTACCAACTCTTCACTCAGGTCCAGCCACAAGCAAATGCATAAAGCATTACTAGGAAGTGCCTCACATGATTTCTTAGCCCAGAGTATCCTAAGTTACTGGGACACTTTCTCATCATGAATTAAGCAACTTGCAGTTATTTAACATTATGTGGCAAAACTGAAAATTTCACTACATTCAACTAAAACACAGCAAGAACACCTTGCAAAGAAATTAGGTGGTTATGGGAAGAGACTTGAGTATGGCCATTTCATGGTGGCTACTATTGTTCCTCAGCAACATTGGGTGCATATAAATCAATGAATCCAGGAGCTGGTTTTTTTTAAAAGATCAACAAAATAGATAGATGCTAGTCAGACTAATAAAAAAGAAGAGCGAGAAGAATCAAATAAATGCAATAAAAAATGATAAAGGGGATGTCACCACCGATTCCACAGAAATACAAACTACAATCAGAGATTACTACAAACACCTCTATGCACATAAACCAGCAAATCTATTAGAAATGGATATATTCTTGGACACTCAGACCCTCCCAAGACTAAACCAAGAAGAAGTTGAATCCCTGAATAGACCAATAACAAGATCAGAAGTTGAGGCAGCAATTAATAGCCTACCAACCAAAAAAGTCCAGGATCAGACAGGTTCACAGCCAAATTCTACTAGAGGTATAAAGAGGAGTTCATAACGTTCCATCTGAAATGATTCCAAACAATAGAAAAAGAGGGAATCCTCCCTAACTCATTTTATGAGTCCAACATTATCCTGATACCAAAACCTGGCAGAGACATAACTAAAAAAGAAAATTTCAGGCCAATATCCATGATGAACATTGATGCAAAAATCTTAAATAAAATACTGGCAAACCAAAGCCAACAGCACATCAAAGAGCTTATCCATCATGATCAAGCCAGCTTCATCCCTGGGATGCAAGGCTGGTTCAATATATGCAAATCTGTAAACATAATCCATCACATAAACAGAACCAAAGACAAAAACCACATAATTATCTCAATAGATGCAGAGAAGGTCTTTGACAAAATTCAATAGCCCTTTCGCTAAAAACTCTCAATAAATTAGGTATTGATGGAATGTACAAAACCTGGAAGCATTCCTTTTGAAAACTGGCACTAGACAAGGGTGCCCTCTCTCACCAGTCCTATTCAACATAGAATTGGAAGTTCTGGCCAGAGGAATCTGGCAAGAAAAAGAAATAAAGGGTATTCAACTAGGAAAAGAGGAAGTCAAATTGTCTCTATTTGCAGACAACACAATTGTATATTTAGAAGACCCACAGTCCCAGGCCCAAATCTCCTTAAGATGATAAGCAACTTCAGCACAGTCTCAGGATACATAATCAGAGTACAAAAATCACAAGCATTCCTATGCACCAATAACAGAGAGTGAAATCATGAGCAAACTCCTATTCACAATTGCTACAAAGAGAATAAAATACCTGGAAATACAACTAACAAGGGATGTGAAAGATCTCTTCAAGGAGAACTACAAACCACTGCTCAAGGAAATAAGAGAGGACACAAACAGATGAAAAAATATTCCATGCTCATGGTTAGGAAGAATTAATACCGTGAAAATGGCCATACTGCCCAAAGTAATTTATAGGTTCAATGCTATCCCATCAATCTACCACTGACCTTCTTCACAGAACTGGAAAAAAAACACCTTAAACTTCATATGGAACCAAAAAAGAGCCCCCATAGCCAAGACAATCCTAAGCCAAAAAGGAAACACAAAGCTGGAGGTGTCACACTACCTGACTTCAAACTATACTACAAGGCTACAGGAATCAAAACAGCATGGTTACTGGTACGAAAACAGAGGTATACAACAATGAAACAGAACAAAGGCCTAGGAGTGTCGCCACACATCTACAACCAACTGATCTTTGACAAACCTGACAAAAGTAAGCAACGGGGAAAGGATTCCCTGTTTAATAAATGGTGTTGGGAAAACTGGCTAGCCATATGCAGAAAGCTGAAACTGGATCCCTTCCTTACACCTTATACAAAAATTAACTCCAGATGGATTAAAGATTTAAACATAAGACCTAACACCATAAAAACCCTAGAA